>OW569406.1:49770430-49965430 GCA_937654795.1 Cistogaster globosa | reverse complement strand
TCGATACGTCGATAATGCTAAACGTTATAACAAAATGCTTATTTCAGTGCTTCTAGTATTCGTAGAGGAAAATATTTTACAATTTTTTGCAAGCGAAACCTTTATTTTGAAGTTTATGTGGTTAATGCCTTAACAATTTTTAATTGCATGAAAAGAGGCACCATTTCAAAAAATCTAAAAAGTATGGACTCAATATTTAAGCTCTAGCATTAAGGATAATTTGTTCTGGTGTGATTCTGCCCTACTGCAGTGCAACAAAGCCTTACATAACCTCAAATAATAATTGTTGATCAGTATTTTAAGAGAGCTAACGCATTTGATAACTAGCTTCTCAGACTTGCATTCCGCCATAAAAACTACTTCATTCATTCGAATATATCCTGCTGCCTATAAGAAGGTTTTCCACGTTCATCTTCGAGGCGATTGTGAAAACTGCACACACCTCATGCAGTCTATCGCTAATCCTTATTTAAGAGTGTTACTGTTAGTGTCGTATCAAAAACAAATTAAATGGCTCTGTAGGCTGTAAATAAATAATAAAACCATTTGAAGCCTATCGCTTTCAAGACCCGTTCGAGTTCTTTTGACCTTATCCTTGCCAATTTCTTTAAATCATTTGGACTGTATTCATATCGTAAAATTCGTTGCCGTCAACTATTTGCTCATTTATATTCAGGAATTCAGTTATTTCGAAAATATAAAACTTTGTATTTACCCCACTGTTTCTATTTACCCCGTTTTCTGGCATTAAATACTGAATACAGATAAAAGGCCGCTCAAAATGTAGTTTTAGTTGAACTTAAGGCATTAACAGAGATTTTGCTAATTCTGATCTAGATTAGTTTATTATAACAGATTGTATAATTGTTATTTTCTTTTATGAAGCTTCTCCAAATCAGTTAAAACCTTGACTAGTTTATTTTTTTATTTTTTTTTTTTTTTAAATGAAGTTCTTTTATAATTTATCAGTTGAAGGTGAAATATACTATTTCGTGCTTTAACTGAAATAAGCATTTTTTAATAAGAGAAATAAAAGAAAAATAAAAACAAAAAATTAAAAACAATTTGTTTGGAATCTTATTTTAAAATGAACAAACATTTTGGTGTCGTTTTTGTATTTTTTTTTTATTACCAGTAAATAATTGCTTTTTCTTGCTGGAACTTACAAATATGAAATTATAAAAAAAACATTACATTTTAAGCAGGTGATGAAAAAAGCTTAAGCTTTTATTGTATTCATTTCTTAAGAGGATGTGTTTTTCTTTTTTGGTATTAATATACAAAAGTGCAATATTTTATTATATTAATTTCGAACTTTATTTAAAAATATCGGGAAGGGATCTTTTTACAAGCGGGGATATAAAAAGTGCAATAGCTGTTACAAACTTTTACAAAGTAGGAAAAGTTGATAAAGTCTAGTGTAGAGTTTGCAAGGATTTACAATTTCGGCTTATTTTACAAATAAGTTTTTTGTTGTTGTTGTTGCGAATGTCTTTTGTATTAGTTATATACATATTCGTTGTTTTTTGTAAATTGAATTAAGTGTCTGATGTTTCAAAGTGTAAAATATGCAACAAAAAAAATCTGTTTATATAACGCACAATGGGTTTAGTTTACAGCAAATTTTTTTATTCTAAATGAGAACGGAGTCTAACTAAATATAACTGTAGTTTTGAAGGCATTTTTATAAATGAAGCCTATCTATAGCTATTAAATAATCCAATTTGTTAATCAGAGGTTTCAAAGATGAAAAATAATCCAAATAACATAATCTCTAGCTGTTGCTTACAGCTTTTGTCTTCTATAATTTAAATATTAGCTTAAAAATCTGACTGATGTAGAACTAGCCAAAAAGTAAAATTAGTAAAAAAATTCAATGTTTTATAGTATAAGCTTGTATGATTGTTAACGCTCCTCAAATGTGGCCGTGAGACTTCGTTACGATTAACGGGTTTAAAAGTTAAACTTTAAGCAGACAAATTTGCTACAAATGCCTATAAACTATTTTGGCTTAAAGTGTCACCGTAAATATTTTGAGTATTGCTTGGCTATGAATTAATCAAAAATATGCTTTCCTTTAAGACAACATATGATATTCAATTTCAATGATCTTAAGAATGTTCTATAAAGAAACTTAAATGCGTCAATAAAATTTGTTTTCAAAGTCTAAAATCTGTTTTTTTTAAGAATAGTATACTTTTATAAAGTAAATAACTCTTTCAAACACAAATTTTTAATACAACATCAAGATTCTTAAGGTAAAAAAAATGCTGAGGGAGAAAGGTTGTAATAGTTAAATGAAGTGTTTTATATTTTCAAGAGAAAGAAAAACGTTCAGATTTATAGACCAATTACAGTTGTTTTTACATAGAAAAGGATACAGACAGAACAAAGAGAAGAAAGACAGTGTAATAGATTATCAAGTGTAGATTCATAAGAAATAAATGAGAAAAAATTAAAATTACAAAAAAAAAAAAAAAAATTAAAAGTTTTGTAAGGTAAGTTGTATGTTTAAAAAATCAGTGTAAGAAAAAGAAAGCACTTGTGTTCAATAATTGTCAGAAAACAAGTAAGTAAAAAAGGTCTTATTTTTCTTTTACTTTGTAAAGTGAGATTTTTTGTAGTTTTTTTAAATTTAAAAATTCCTATTAAAGTTTTGTTTATTTTTTTAATTTTGAATTTAGCCTAATCTTACGTCGGGGAGGTGGTCGTAACAGATCGTCAAGCGAAAATGTACGCGCTGCTGCCCCTCCCCCTCCAGGATTCGGATTGGGGCTGCTGAGGCTCAGTAATGATGGTTTTCTTATACCCAATTTGTTGAATATGGAACGAGGTGCACCCGGTGCATTATTAACAGTCGTTTGTGGTATGGCAGTTGTAAACTGTAATTGTTCACGCAATGATGTGTGATGATGATGTCCATGGATAGAACCAGGTGCTGTTAATTTAAAAAAAGTGTAAAGAATTTTATATATGAAAAAAAATTTTAAATTTTGTTTAAAAATTTTTTCAAGTAAAAGTAGATAAAAATACAAAAGGAAAAAAGAGAAAAAGGGTAAGAAAAAGCATACGATAAGAAGTCTTGAAAGTTATTTTATTTTTAAGTTAGAAGTACGTACGGCTTTTAAAAATAAAATGCATAAAGCTTATTATAATAAAATAATAATAATAATAATAATAATAATAATAATTGGATTACCACAAATATTTTAAATGGTAAAGATATTAAAATGGGAAAACCCATTTAGAGCCACGTCAAGTGTATTGCTAAATTGTGCTTAATTTTATAGAAATATATTTTTTTTAATCTTTTTATTTTTGCAATCTATTTACAAACATATAATAAGCAAAATTTATAGCTACTTAAACAATCTAACAGAGTGTTAGGTTCCTATGAATCTAACTGTAATATATTTGCAATGTATTAAAATTAAAATAAAATGGAAATAAAATAATTTTTATTTTTATTTTATTTTTTTATTTTTACATTCATTCCCGTACTGGAAGTTATATTAGAAATGGCAGATCTAGTACGTGTAATCTGTTTGAGCGTCTTACTTCATTACTATCATCCAACAATAATATTGCAAATAAATTTTGGTGGTTACTCAGTCTTTGCTGATAGTACTACAATTTTTTATTTCATCTTTATTAATCTTTATATCAAGATCACGGTGTATTGTATTGTTTCTAACAAACCACGGTGCGTTCGTTTACAGTCTGAGTATTTTAGACTGATATTTTTGAATTATATCAACATTAGAGTATGATGCAGTTCCCCATAACTGTATACCATAGGACCATACTGGCTTAAGAACCGTTTTGTAAAGCAGAAGTTTGTTGTTAAGGCTTAATTCTTACCTACCACCAAGAAGCCAATTTATCTTTTTTGTTTTTATTTCAAGTTGTTTTCTTTTCAGTTTTATGTGGTCTTTCCAAGTCAAGCGTCTATCTATTATAAGTTCTAAATTTGTTACATGCTCAGACTTAGGTATAACACTGCCATCAAGGTAAACAGGAGGACAGTCCCCGTTGTTCAGTGTGAATGTGAAGTATTCTGAATTTTCGCCATTGATGCTAACGAAAAAGTTACGAACTTGTAGGTATGATTTAAGCAAAAGATCATATAAAGCTTGTAAATTTTTTTTTTTAACTTGAATAAAAGTCCATTGTGCCAAACTCTATCAAAGGCTAGTTTGATATAAAAAAAAACTGAAGCGCAGTACTTTTTGTTTTCTAGAGAACCACTTATTTTTTCACTAATCTATGGCCCTGCTCAGGAGTTCCATGTTTGTGTCGAAATCCAAATTGGTGTTCGTGTATTATTTGAAGAGACTCTAGTACCGGCAGAAGTCTTTTTTGAAAAAGCTTTTCAAATATCTTAGACAGAGTAGGTAACAAACTGATAGGTCGATATGATACAATACAATGCTGTGGCTTTTGTGGTTTGTTAACCATTATAATTTTGGCACGTTTCCACTGGGTAGGAAAATGTGACTGCCTTAAAACAGCGTTAAACAGAATCGTAAGAAAAATAAAGGCTTTTCTCGGCAAATTTGTTAGAACTTTAGCGTCTATATTATCATATCCTGCTGATTTCTTTGGATTGAGTTTTTTTATTTCAGCTTTAATTTCACTAAGCCTAAAAAGTTTAATGGGTAGACTCAATTGACATGGAATATCTAAAAAAGGGTTAATTGTGGAAAGTTGTTCTTGTGTACAAAACGAAAAAGGAGTAAATATGTCTTCAAGGTGGCCATACTCTTGTCAGAACGGCACCAATCACCATTTATGTCTTTTATTGGAGCATTACGCTCTTGAGCATGTTTTAGATATTTAGTTGCTTTCCAGATATTGTTATCATTGTTATATACTGGACTTAGTTTAGGAAGGTATCTATTGATTAATTTATTTTTTAATTCCCGTATCCTTCTTTTTAAATGACTAGCTGCATGATTAAAATTAGTTTTGTCCTCTGGCAACCTTGATCTCTTCCAGATTTTTCGCAGTCTTCTTTAAACTGCAATCAGCGACCTTATTTCGATTGAAAGTTTGTGCCATAATTTAAATTTTGCGGTGTTGCCCTGCGTCATGTATCACTTTTGAAAACATTTCTACGGCTTAGTCAATTTCGTTTTCGGTGTTATAGGACGAACTTAGATCAAGTTGAGATTCAATCCAGTAGTGAAAAAGATTAATGTCGGTTTCTGCAACGACAAGCCTGGTATTTAACTGCTTCATCTTACATGCTGTGGTAAAAGTAACAATAATTGGGCTGTGACCAGAGCTGAGATCATTACTAGATACAATATCTGGAGAGGTTTGTGGAATACCTCTGTGTATAAAAAAATCTAAAACATCAGGTATTTTGGTTAAATTAGATGGCCAGTATGTAGGCGATCCTATTCAAAGCACGCTGTGTTGATATTTAGTTAATCATTTGAATAGCTCTTTACCTTTTGGGTTACTTAGACGTGATCCCCACCATTGGTGGCTTGCGTTGAAATCATCACCAACTAAAAATCGATTACCGATGTTGTTGAAAAATTGTTCATGCTGATCACACTTGATGTTGTATCTTGGGGGAAAATATACAGAGTATATAGAAACACTGCTAGTGTTACAAGTTAATTGTATTCCTGCAGCTTGCAGATGTAACTCGGTAACAGGTTCTAAGACTTCATAAGAAAGATTTGATTTAATAATAATAGCAGCACCTGCATGTGCTCTGTTATTAGGTTAGTTGGCAGCTATTAAGTCATATCCCCTCATACGGAAAAGAGATTTGTTTGTAAGATGGGTCTCTGAGACTAATAAAATGTCGATAAAATTATTTTTAAGAAAGACTTCTATTTCATTAATATGGTTCAAAATTCCATTCGCGTTCCATTCTGCTATTATAAGATTTAATTGCATAATTTTTTCATTAACATAGACATCATGTTCATTAACGTATTTGTTAATTCGATTTGTTTTGCAAGCATCGCCTCTATTTTTTGGCGATGTTATCATTGTCATTTGCGCCTCTAACTACTTGAGCATAAGTAAACTGACCATTTTGGATTGTAGTGTTATTATTGTATTTGTTTTGCTCAGGAACATTTCTAATGGTTTTATATGAACGTTTATTAATAAGCTTTTGGTAAACTTCGCAGCCCTTGTAGTTTGCAGTGTGATTACTTAGACAATGAACACATTGAGGTGGAGTATTTGGCGATTTAGTACATTCAGATGTAGAATGTTCTAAACCACATTTAATACATCTGTAGGGCTTTTTACAATAAGCCTTTGTGTGACCAAATTGCTGGCATCTAAAACATTAAACAATGTCGTCAAATTTTTTGGGCGCTTCTACGATAACAGTTGCATGAGCAAGCGTTTTCAAATCATAGATTTTATTGTTATTAGGATTTGGATCCAGGTTGACAAAAAACATGGGAAGTGGCTGCCTTGTGGTGCGACTTATGACGTTTCTAATACTCCTTACCTGATGCCCTAATACGAGCAAATGTGCCTTAATATCTTCAATTGGTGTTGAGCGGTGAAGACCCTTAATAACTGCACTGAAAGCTTGCTCTTGTTTGAGTTGAAAGGTATGATATTTTACGTTGTTTTTGTCCAAGTAATCTACTAGTTTTCTGTACGAGTCAACTGTCTTAATCCTTAAGCGGACCTGACCATTTCTTAAAGACTTATAGTAAAATAAACTACTCTCTACCACTTTACTTAACTTATTAACCATTTTGGCAATCTCATAAACATTTGGAATAAAAACTGGTGGCGGCTTCGGCTTCTGAGATTGATTAGAAGCCAGAGCAGCAAAACAGTTTGAAGTTGAAGGAACGGATTCTAATTGCTGACGTTTTGGAATGTTTATTTGTGGTGGTTTGATGCTAGATCTCTTACGGCTATTTTCAGGGATTCGCTGCCAGCTGCATTCATTATCATCAGAACTGCTGTCACTTAAATTAATATTATCAGTTTGAATATCTTTGCTCACATTTTGTTTCATCACTTTACTGGTTGGCATATTGATGTTTACGTATGTAGCTAATTTTTGTTGTTATCAACAAGAATGCTACCTAATTTAAAGCACATTTGTATGTGCTTTTTATTGTAGATATTTGTTGTTGCAATTTTCTTCTTCTTTTTCTACTTTGGTTTTGAAATATTTTATTGCTTTATTTCTTTGTTTTTTTCACAATTGTTATTGTAGAAAGGAATGTAAAAATTATTTGCCGACAAAAATTAACTTTTGTATTATTTTTTACGTCTTCTTTTGATCGCATTCAAATAGAGACTACAAAAAAAAACTGAAAATAAAAATCATTCCATTATTTTTTCTAAAAGACGTCTTCATAATGTTGATAATCTTAAGTAAGCTTTTTGATAAATTTTACTTATTTAAGGCCCATTCACACTATTATATGTTTAGGGTTTGCATTAGATTTTGTAAGAAAGATGTGAGATCACTTGTAGTTGTCAAAAATTCCAATAACATTATATTTTGTTTCTACACTATCACACTTCAAGTAAAATAAATATCAAAAGATATTTTACTAACTAATAATCTCGGAGCTTTTACGCTCAGAAAAAGCCCCAAAAACAATAATTTTCCACCCGAAAATCTTCAAAAATGAGGGCTTTTCTACTAAACTGGTTTAGTTTATTTATTTCAGAAAAGACTGATTTTTGATAACTTTTTTGTTTTATTAAGGCCTATTAAACTTATAGGTCCGAAAAAACACACAATTGAGTTTCATTTAAGATTCATGGCTAAAAGCTTTTTAAGGCATGCTCAGAAATAGCGCCCTGGATGAGCTAGTATATTTTCGGAGTGATCATTTATTTATTAACTGGGCTATAAATAGCAAATCAACCCTGATAATTTAAATAAATAATCACAGTGTTTGAAAATAATTTTTATTTAAGTAATTTAAAACAAAAAATTAATGGTCATCAATATTATCGTTGTCAACTCAGATCATTTTAGCACGGAAGTTTTATGCTTTGTAAAATTGTGAATAGAAAAATTTTTGGATTTAGTGCTCAGAGTTGTTTTTTCAGTTCGTTGATACCAGATTTCATTTAAAAGAAAAAACTTAAAAAAAAGATCTTTTACTTTAACAAGTGTCGCTTTTACTTTTACTACGCTTTTCCTGTACTCTACTTAAAACTAAGTTTGAAACCGTGTTTCTCTGCGTTGTGTGAATGCCTTGTTTCATAAAAAATTATATAAGAATTTTTTAAATCTGTCCTTTTGTTTACATTAGTTTGCTGGCTTACAGTGGCATATTGTTTTATTTATTATTTTGCTCCTAGTTTATTAACTTTGAAAACTGTACTATTTATTAGTCATACCGTTTTTTTTTAAGTTTTACATATCATTCCCAAATCCATTACAATTTTCTTTGCTTACTTTTGCTAGCATTTACTCTTATATTATATTCATGCTTTACTCTTTTATGAATAGCGATGTCCGTTTGTCCGTCTATGTTCGCGTTGAAATAAACTTTGACTAGGAACTAGGTGAGCTAGAAAAAATAAAATACGCAAATCCATCAGACAAAGTTTTGCTATTGAAAATCAACAAGATCGGTCCATATCCTTTGAGGTAGCGGTCCTCTAATTATTCTTTATCTTTTTTTTAACTTATAAGGTAAGAAAACATGGTAGCAAAACTTTGGAAAAAAGCCCTTTTTTAACATAAAAGCTTTATGGTAGGAAAGAATAATTCTATTAAATGGGAAATCTGCAGTATGGTATTATATGTGGTTATACATATTGGTGAAGGGTATTTAAAATTCGTAACTGCAGCATGATACTTTAATTATTTTTAAATTTATATATGATATTAGTCCTAACAATATGATTAAAATTTTTGTTTTTTGTGTAATATGGTAAGCTCTAATGCAACCCTAAATTGCGGATTCAAGTATCGTATTAAGATGTTGCCGCTTTTTGGCTATAATAGCAAAATATTAAAGTTTTTTAAATTGCCATATTTGTAGCCGGTTATTGAAAGTGCCATTTTACGTTTAAGGCGACATTGGCCATTTAGACTTCAGATGAAACTTATATTGTGAAAAAGAACTCGATTTTCAAAAAAAGAAAAAAAATATGCCAATTTTTCTTTGTTTTTATATGTTTTTATTACCTTTTTAATTCTAAACCTTTGTTGTCGTGAGATATAAAAGCAAGCATTTTGTATATGTGATTCATGACTGATGTGGAATTGTTTTCTGCATAATTTCTTTCATGAAAGATAAAATGAAACTTACAACATAGAATGAAAGCGTCTTAATAGATAAAGTTAAACGTGCGTTTTTAAGTGTAATTTTAAATATTATTAGGCACTTTTCCTTTAAAAAATTAGATGCATTTTTAATTGATCAAAGGTCCTAAAAACCTTTTAAGTAGGAAATCGATTGCTCATTTAACAATAATTTTTCTTATCTGAATGCTGTGTTATAGGAAAAATCTTAGCAGCTTATTCTCCAAGCCGTTGGCATAAGTAGTCTTATAATTTTCAGAAGTACTGGTTTCTAAAGGTAACAGTATATTTTTTTTTGCTTTATCTTCAGGTTTTACTTTAATTTATTATAAAGTTATTTTTAACTAGATCCACTATCGTCTTCCAAGACGTTACATACATAAAATCGTCCTTCGCACAACCGTGAGCTATAGCGTTAGAAACTTTGCTATAATATTGCAATATTCTTTTGATGTTCTTATTTTCTTTAGTACATATGGAGTCTATTTTATTTATCAGTACGTTAATGATTCTGGAGCTTAGTCGCAAATCATTTACACTTCTATTTGGACAGTTGGCTTAAGTTAGCAACGTTTTGTGTATTTTATGTTGAAATCATATTTTTATAGATTTTTGATCTTAACTGCAAAAGCCACCTGATTGATGGTGATGTATTGGGCTTAAATCGCAAAGTGCTGAACAAAAACAAAAAATAATAATAATAATAATAATAATAAAATATTTGAAATAATGATTTAAGAAGGCCGTAACAGCTAATAAATATTTTTCGACCATTGTGAAGGAACACCAATTATTCCTAATCTCTTGCTTCATATTATTTTTCTGCTTTAGTTAGCTTCTCTTATAGCGACTAATGCAATTTGTTTAAGTACCTCTAGGTTTTTAGGATGTTTATCAAAATTCAAATATTTGTTTAAAACCATATATAAAATGAATGGTGTCATTTAATGCTTAAAAGTCTTCTCTTTATGATTTTTTAAAATTTAATGATACTCGTAAGAATACTCATTGAAAGTCTGTTAAGGAAAGCCATATTTTTGCGGAGCATGCAGGTTGTCGAGAATGATGGCTTGCAAATATTTGTATTTTGTGTTGGCAATAGTTATAAAATATTTAACCACAAAAAATAAAAATAAATAAAATAAATAAATAAATAAATAAAAGAGAACCTACTTAAAATAAAATAAAAATCTCTTCTGAGCAATAAACAGACTGCTGACGCTTCAATTATGATGATGATTGTTTTGTTTATATTTTGTTGTTAAACTAAATTATTACTAAAATGAAACTCATAATTACAATGGTATTTATTTAGATGCAGTACTTTTTGCTCCCGGCTTTATCTGTTGATGTTTTTATTTTAAGGCCTAACACTCCTTTCCTTATACACTTTTCTTCAACATTTATCTAATTGGATGTAATCTTTTTTATTTCTAATGGCTGTAAAAGGGCGAAAAGCAACTGTTCAAATCAGCTTTTTGAAACTTCTTAAAAATTGTGTCTGTCTTCGGAAGTCTAATAAAAGTAATGACATGACATATTAAAAGCTATTTTGATTTAAATTGATTTTAATAGTTTCATATTTTCGGATGTATCTGCAATTAAATAATCATTAAAGTACAACTGACTTATTTATAAATAATTAATAAAATAATAAAAAAACAATTTTTCTTCAAGAATGAAATTCTACAACACTTTTGAACGAGGACATATTGTCCATAGACCATATGTCGCACATAAAAGTGACATAATGTCCGTGGACATTGTGTCGTTCTTAATATGGACATAGTGTCGCCTATGAAAGTGTCATAATGTCCGCGCATGATAATGAGAATATAGAGAATACTATAAAATGTAGGTGTTCATTCTTATGTTTTAAACATTATTTCCTACAATATATATAAATTATTTTCCACAATTTGCCTTCAATATGTCATAGCAAGAGTGATTAATTTGCTTTGAATTTCATGTTCAAGCTTTAAAAGCAACTCGGGAAAATTTTAAAGTGCTGACATGGCATTAAAAGCGTATTTCTAGGCTCTACAACGCAAATGATACATTGTAAAACCCAATATTACTTTCTTTCTAGTACGTCATCACAATCAATAATAGAGTTTTCTTAATAAATGATTATATTAACAAAATCTTGAAGTGAGATGTGTTCCTGTTTAGTTGGTTAGACAGTTACCGTTAAATGTTTGGGTTTTACGTTTTGTGGCAAAACACATACAACACCCACTGTTAACTGGCTCAAAGAGACTGATTGACTGAAATATTAAGTTTGGATTGCAGCAAGAAACTTGAAAAACTTTCCTTGTTTTTCCAGGTTTCTTGAAAGTTTTGAATTAAAACCTTCTTAAGCACTTGTGGTTTTGACAGGTTTCAAACAAACAAAAAAGCCGCTAGGAGTTTTCTAAAGATCAAACTAGAAATTGTTGGTTATTGAAACCATACAAAAGAGTATTTAGGAAGTGGCTAAAGAAGAATTAAAACAAAAAAAATTTTTAAAACGGGAAAAATTTTTCCTATAAAATTTTTAAACCATATATTAAACTCATAAAAAAAAAACCAAAGCTTTTTTATTGTTGTTCTGGGAAATCTACTATTTTATTTTTAAGACATAAAAACATTTTTTCTATTTGTTTCCGATTAACCAGCGGCAAGCTTAAAATTTTGCGATACCAATATTTGCATTTTAGACTTTTTTAACCAAAGTTCCAAATTTTTAATTTCTATACTTTGACGTCTTAAAAATAGAACCGACAGCCTTTTACTACTGTGGTAAGCCTGGTACTCTGTTCAGTTTTTCATGCGGAATGATATGAAATGTTTTTGGCAACATTTTATCAAAGCTTTGAAATAAAGCAAAGAGGCATTATTTCAACAGAAGCTGAACATATCTATTTTGCTTACATTTCAAAAACAATGTAGTATACGTGAAAACAATATAGCGGTAAATTCTTCCAAGTCGCGAGATAGACACTATATTTTAAACGTCAAATTTTCCACACGAAATAATCAATGTTGCTCAAAAATTTTCACAAGTTCGAACAGAGTACCATGCTGTAGGGAAAAAAAATTCTATAGCCCTTCGTAAAGCTATTTCATAATCTGTATGAAATGTCGAAGGCCAAAATTGAAAGAAATTACTAATTATAAATTGAAATTTAAGTTCATATAATTCTCTAGTTCTTTTTGTCATTAAAACGTAAATGAATTGAAAAGTCTATAAAAACACAAACAACTTTGGTAGACAAGAAAAAAATATGAAACAATTTTAATAGTTACATGCTACATAATACTCCATATAATAAAGTTCAATGACAAGAGGATGCTTGAAACCGCAACAGGGTAAAGTTTTGAAAGTACCGTCAATTGAATATCGACGCCCTGTAGGTTTGTTCTGGATTAAACTTGCAAATGTGGCCGATATTAAAACACAGTAAACACAATCACCTTCTACAATAGTGTCGCGATAGAAAAATCATTTTTCATCAAACACTTCCTTAATTTCAGATGGTGTATTGGGATTTTTTTGCATTCTGCAGCTTCGAATCCTTTGCAACTATATCTTTATTTTTGTAGAAGTTACAAAAGAGGCAAGACTTTCGTTTTTCATGCACTCTTAATTAAAAACTTCACGAAACCCTTTCTTTTAAATAGCTGACTTATCGGCGCACCCAGCTCTTAATTCATTTATCATTTTTAACTTTTATTAATCCTCCTAGTGGAGAATGGTTGTGCTGTAAGCGTAACTGCTCGCATACTCTACCTTTTTTAAGTGCAACTGTAACACAATTTCTGAAGTACTCGTAGTACGCATATCGGCAAAATTCTTCATATACATGTTTACGACGAAACACTTGTCTTTCATCAGTAAGCACCAGTAGCTTAGAATTTTTTTTAAATCGGGTTAGAAACTCATATTTATATTTTTGGTTTTCCATTTTGAAATTTCCCGTTTTCATATTTTGACTTCTGTAGCTTAGAAGTTTACTTTCATACTAAAAGTTTATATCGCCTTACCATTAAAACGAAATTTAGAACGGTATTTGAAAATCACTTTTTATTGCTAACCGTTCGATCTAAAATTTTTGTGGACATTATGTCTTACCATATTGCGACTTTTGGGTGCGACACAAGGTCCATGGACATTGTGTCCTTGGAAGTTATGATATGCCACCACCGTAGTTAGTAAATTATTATATTCTTTATAAAATTTAAAGGGAAATCTTAGAGAGTGTTGTCATTCATATTTTCCATTGTAAGATCTACATTGGAAAATGTTGTTACGTTTGTTTGTATCAAGATGCCAAAATGAAAATTTACTTAAGGTTTTTATTAATTTTTCTTTATTCCGGTGCTTTGTCTGCACATTGATGTTATGAAAGGGTCAATGTCCCTTAACATTTCATTTACCCTGATATTTTAAACAGAATTTAGCATTTTGTTTTACGTTTTATTGCGTGAAAGAAGAAATTTAGCATTTCCAAAATTTTTTTTTAAAATGTATAAAATGAAAAACCTTACACGGGCATAGATTTTTTTTTAACAGATTTAACAATAAGTATGAAAGGAACAATTATTTAAATACACATATATTTTTCTCCACTTTCAAATATGAATATATGTATAAAGTATAAAAAGATTGACTTAAAAATTGAAAACTTTTTCCACTTTATGATCGAACACCAAGTGGAAAAAGTTTTTTGTTTTTAATTCAAACTTTAGTTCGAAGATAATTAGCGGATATATGTATGTATAAAGCACAAGCACTATTTAGCAACACAATTTGGCTGAGAAATTTTGTTAACTTCGTAATTAAATTAATAAAAGAAAAACTTAAGAAATAATTGTATGTTTTTGTTGTTAAACTTACGCCTATTGCGATCAGCTTCTTCAGCTAATAGTTTTTCGATTTTCTCTGGAAAATGTCGCTTCGCACACCAAACCAAACCTATAACAGCTAAGACCACAAATACAGTAATTAGACCCAACCAAAAGGGTTCCTGCAGCATACGCTCCGATAAAGGTTTGTAAGGTATGTGAAGCATACGTTTTTCACAGCGGTGGCCCTCCCACCAAGCATAGCAACTACACGTTTAAAACGAGAACATAATTGAAGGAAGATTTAGTTTACGGAACAATAAAAATTATTTTAATTTAAAGTGAGCAGCATCCTATCACATTCGCTTTGATTGACAAACAAAAGAAAAAAAAAAAAACAGAAAAAACAGAAAAAACACTTGTTTACTTACCGACAGAAGAATCCACTGTTTTTTTCTATACAAATTCCTCGTCCCTCACATGGATTATCAGCGCAAGGTCTTTGTTTCTGTTCACATGTCGTACCCATATAACCAGGTTGGCACTGACACTATAATTTAAAGTCGGATTTATTTTTTTTTAATTACATACCACCCACTTGTACCCATCGCACATGCTGACGGTATTTTAAACTTACCTTGAAACTATTTGTTGTTAGTTCACATCTACCAAAGACACAGGGTTCCAATTCACACACATTTAAGCCACAAAATCTACAATATTTTGGAAGAGATTTTTTGTGGCATTAAAATATTTAAGTGACTCTGTCGTTGGTATGTGTGTGTATTTTTAAATAAGGATGCTTTAACTTACCTTCCAGTAAAATGTCCTAGGCACTGACAATAATTTGTACCATTGTTGGTGGCTACACATTTACCATTGTACTGACAAGGATTCGGTTGACATGATTCGACACTTTTATCCCCAGATACTAATTTCATTTTGTAATTGTTATCTGAAATGCATTAAAAGGTGGAATGATTTAATATGAGAGAAGAAATGCTTACAATAAAAATAAGGTATTTAATGAAATTCTAGTTATATGTGTGTATTAACAAATTTTGTAAATTTATTTTAAGAACTTTTTCATTTCAAATAAACAATGATTAATTGTGATAGCGTCAAGGAAAACTAACAAAACTAATGTTGTAGCTTTCTGTAGTTCTATTTCTCAATTATGCTTTATACAACTTTATCAAGCTTTTTCCTAGTTTCGTTGATTTTTTCGCTGAAACAATTTGTTTTATTTTTACTCTTTAGAGGAATGAAATAAAATTATTACCAAATAATAAAAATAAGCAATAGAAAATATTTTTAAGTTCGCCATAGTTGTGATTTATTTTTATTAAATTTTTTGCAATATCTGAATTAAAATAGAAATTTTGTGCAGCTTTTACGAACAAAATAATATTCAAATTGAAAATAGCGTTAATGTGCCAACTTCAATTTAATTTCAACTGGCCTTTTAAAAAAGCATACATTGTCATTGTGTTTTTTGCAGCAAACGGGAAAAAAGTTAACAAAGTGTGCAGTTAAAAAAATAAAAAAAAACAGCCTACAGATATAAAACCCTATTATCCTAAAGCGGGGCAACAACAAAAAACTTACTTGTAGAATAAATAAAATAAAATGAACCTTACTTTTTTAAACATATGAATGGTATGAATAGTAAATTTAGGTGGCATGTGATAACGTTCAAGGAAATAATGTCCATCAACGTATGGTCATAACGTCCATAGACATTATAGGTATATTTTATGGTATAAACTGGCTTGCAGAAAACCTTTGTTAAGCGAAGTTTGTTGTTGGTTACACCATAAAGGAGAAAATTCTTGCGCGCGGTCGAAGGCCGTTTATGCATTAAATCTTTGGTAAGCGAAACCATTGTTGTCTTAAGTACAGAAATTATGATAGTATGTCCATACTAAAAACGGCTCGATATCCATGGACACTTTGACTTTTTTTAATCAACATAATTTCAATAGACATTATGTCACTTTTAACTGCGACATTGAGTCCATGGACATTACGACCTTTGACACTATGACATGCTAACTTATATTCATTACTACGAGTAGGATGCATTTTTAATTTAGTACTCCATTTCTTCAGTTAAAAAAAAAATACATTGTTTTATTAATCACTTTATTTAAAAGTAAAATAGTTTGCAAAATACTTAAATTAAATAAATATTTAAATGAAACAAATAAGCTAACATCTCCTTACCTATCTGATAATAAAACTTACATGTGCATTTACGTATTTTATTTAAGACTTAATTTTTAATTATTTCATTACTCTGGATTTTTATGGACTCAGCTAGTTTGCTGGTCGATGATTGTTTTGTCCGGGCGGAATCACCGGGACAATTATACTTGATAACGCAAGCACTTAAGCTTGGTTATCGTGTAGGTTAGAAATAACGAAGGACTTGAACTCCAGAACAACCCTCATGCTGATTATGATTGCGAGAACGAGGACAAGGTAGGCAATGGTCCCATGGTGATATTTTATATGTTCGATTTGTAATACCTTCTGGTGTAATTTGCTCTGTGTACAATCTGGTGATATTTCTAGGATGCCAGATCCTTTTAAGGTTAGCTGGATTTTTCCTGCTCACACACGGCATTTATTCGGGAATTTTTCTGCATAGTATATAGCCATTGATTGCTGTATTCCAACTGTGTAAGCGACGTGTTGTCAGCAAGAGAGACAATGTTACAATCATTCTGAATCACCCTTATTCTAGTTTTCGGCGTCGTCATCGTCATCGTTTTAGTGTCAATATCACTTCGTATCAATGTCGTCGTCAATGTGATAAAAAAATTTCATTCTACAATATCTCTGTGACGACGTCGACGGTTTATCGACTTTTATCAAATAAAAATGCACATCACTAAGTTTTTTTGTTAAATTTTTTTATTTAAAATTTCAAGAACCTTTTCTTTTATCATTATTTTAAGCCTTTATTTTTATTATTTGTTTATTTTATTTTTAATTTTATTTAATTTCTTAATTTTTACTCGCTTTCGTGTATCTCCTTTTCTCTTTGGTTTTGAGCTCTATCTATCTCTGCTTTCTTTGTCAATAATTTGAGCTTCTTATATTCAACCTCCTGTAAAGTGTTTGTCGCTTATCAACACCTCTAAGGGTGCCTTTTACTGGGGACATCGAATTTGAGTTAGTTTAGTTTTGCCTGTTTATGGCTGTGCTTCTGCAGTAAATTAGTTTGATTATAGCATAGTTTTTTTGCTTTCTGTTTAACTACTTTCAACGGAACAGGCTGAGCAGAACTGGTATCATTGGTAGAAGCATTAGCCGTGCAAGGATTTTCCCTTAACTGTTGGTTGACTTTCACTGATTCTTCAACAACAATTTTGACTTACGCAAGTTCCATTTCATAAGAATCGTTTCCCATGTGAACCATTTGAAGTCTTTGAACTGCTCCTTCAGGACTCAAATGCTTCTGAAGTTTAAAAGGTTTGCCACAGCTTCTTCCAACGGACTGAGTGAAAATTGCTTAAACATTTCGCCACCAGCGGCTTTACACTCCGCTTTATTAGCAACCATCTTTTTTCACTTTGAATTTTAAATCTCGCCATACCTTAAAAGTAATTTTTAGATACTTTTTTATAAATTACTATTCGATTCCTTATTTTGTTTCTGCTAATCTTCCAGGTGGACCAAGAGATTTTAGTATATTTTTAAGTTCCCATTTTTCTTCTGCAATCAATCCACTAATTTTTTAAATTGATTTGCATTTGTAACCTTCACTTTTTTACTTTTTTCCATTTTTAATGTTATGTTTGGTTTAAATCACTTCCGGTCGTTATGCAAAATGCCGTCGACAAAAAACAGAGTCACGTCAATACAATATCGCCGTCACATTTGCTATAGAATACAAAAAATCTTCGAGCAGTAATCAATAAGTGTCAATAACGACAAGTAGAATAATAATTCGAATCCGTCTTCACATATCAACATTGAAATGTGACGACGCCGACAACTAGAATAAGGGTGAATGTTATGGTTGAGAAGTAAAAGCTCACATAAACATTTTCAGCACTTGAATTACATTTTGACTGCATATGTTGGCATAGAAATTCATTTTCTTTAATAATTGCATATGTGCTCCACTGCCTTTCTGTTAGGATAAAATACTGATCATTGTAAGCATTAATGGCTAAGAAGTCGCCGCATGGTTTTATAGCAAACATTGTACCATTGATTGAAACGGGAATTGGGTTTCATGAGCTCAGATGTTTCAGGATCAGATAATGGAGTAGATATGTGAAAGATGACGTGGTCTTTTGTTACACCTCCCTTTACATTCATAATTTTTTATAGCTGTAGAATGTTATCCTTTTTGACTGGTAATTCTAAAGATGTTGGAAGATGATATCTTAATTGCACTAGCTTAGGTTGAAGTTGAGACGGCCACAAGAGCATTGGGCTGATTTTTCCATGGTGCGAATCTGTCAATGCTGCTGTAATTTCTGATTGAATTCGGTGTAATCTTGCTGATGGTTAAGAGAGTCGGACCGATGGTAACATAAAGATTCGCTCCAGCCTTGCTTGATACTGTTCTTTTTCTTTTTCGTGTAATCTGGATGTAATTTTTGTTAGTTGATCATCTAAGCTGATGAACCTTTGTTTTATGTTCTCTTCATATTGTTTGATTATGTTTAGTGTTTCGTTAACAATTGATGTTTGATTCATGAGGAGTTGTTTTTTAGATGATTTTCATTGTCGTTAACTGCGTTGATGCTGTTTGACATTTGTTTAGCGTAACTCGAATCTAGAATGTCAAACAGAGAATTAGCAATGTAACCAACAACGTTAATAACGCCCCGTTTAACTCTCCTCCAAGAGATTTTTGTCCTTTAGACCTGCTAGGTCCAAGTTAACTGCTTGGAGAACGCTCGAACAAATCGTCTTTTGAATAAGAAGGTTGCATATATGCTGCAATGCCGTTTTTCCTTCGCAAAGCTAGCTATTTCTTGCTAATATGGGTTTAAGTTATAGTAGGAAATGATGTTCCATTCTGACCGAGATACTCGTGTGTTGCCAATACCTTTAAAGTATAAGCCAATATTGGGTTCGAATTGTGTTATTTCAAATTTGTCTGTGGTCACGAGAGGTAGTAATAGCAAGATTGAGTTTGTCACAGTCGCCGTTTCTTGGTGAGTGGTCTTCCATCGCATGATGGTTTTGGTGATTGTATTTCTGTTAGCAATTTACGATTGTCTTCAAATTCTGTGTTTATTTCAAGAAGTGATTTGAAAGCGAGATACAATTAAAATATATTGGTGTTTTGATGAAATGGTATTTTGACTATGAAGCAGCCTTGATGGTTTCTAATTGTATTTTGTGCAAAGTGTTCTTCACATTATCTATCAGTAATTGGTCGCGGTCCTTTAGTTGGCTTAACTTCCCCTAGTTGCCAGAGTCGAGCAATGGAGGCTTCAAGCGCTTCATCTTCGATGCACATTCCACAGGATGCCTCTGTTAAGTGTTCTCTATTTATTTTTCTTGCCACAATCCACCCAAAAACTGTGTTCTGTAATACAGGAAGTTGAGGAGATAATTGTATTAGTCCAATTGCGAGCAGTTGGTGATAGTGCTCTGCACCCAGCAATATATCAATTTTATTTGACCTATCGAACGCCGGATCAGCTAACATTAGGTTTTTCGGTAGTGGCCAATCATCAATCTCGATAGATTTAGATGGTTGTGGTGCTATGATTGGATGCAAGATAAGTGCCTCCAGGCGCGTTGAATACCCATTAATTCGAGAACACAAGGCCAAATTTACTCGGTGCTTTGTTTTGGTGCAAGAGTCCCCGATTCCATTGATGTTCACTGATGACGTCTGTTTTTCAATGTTAAGGCGGTTAACTAAATGCTCGGTAACTAAGTTGACTTGTGACCCTGAGTCAAGTAAGGCGCGGCATCAACCTCCATTGTGTTAGTTTTGATTTTTACTAAAGCTGTGCTGAGGAGGACTAGCTGGACAACTGACCATTTGTTGCTGCTAGTGTAGATGCCTTTGAAGAGGTAAATGTCATTTCATTCACATTAGGTTCAATTACTTTAGGTGGTGTAGAAGCATTCGATATTGCCATCTGGGATGTCCTTCCACTTCTTGATCCTTGTTTTGAGGACTAGGTGTTGTTTTCTAAACGGTAGCGAATTGTGCATTTTCTTGCATGTCATGCACGATCCTGAACTGCAAGTTTTTGCAGTGTGGCCTGATTTCAAACAGTTTACGCAAAGGTTTTATTCTCGAACGAAGCTTAGGAGGTTTGATGGTAATAGTTTTAGAAAACTCTGACGCCGGTACAATTGGTGAGAGCCGGTTTTGCAAAATAGGCACATGATTTCTGTGTGTTTAGCTGAGGCTATACAGCTGTGGCTATAAGATGAATTATTAATTTTTTCAGCTTTGCAAAAGTTTGACTTCAGGTACCACATCTTTTGCGCCGCAGGAATATGCTGATTGTCTACTAGGTGTGTAAACAAGTCGTAAAAAGCTCTCTACTTCAAATAGTCTCCATTAAATTTTAAAATTGTGACCTTTGGCAGTGGTAGAACGTTGTTTTGCTTGGGTTCAAAACCTTGTTCTAGGGTGCGAGGAGATAGCTTAAAGTTTTCAATGACTTGTATCTCCAGATTTTCGTAGAAATTCATGCCATACCCCTTCTTGAGTGGGTCGTCGATGAATTCCCATATAGTGAAATGTAGTTCTTGGATTTCGCCCTACAGTTTTTCTCGGAGCTTCATATTTGTTGCTGTGGGGTCCGTAGCTAGTAGACGCTTTAGTGATGACTTCATTACATTTTGCCTTCTTATTTGAATTTATTGAAGTTCTTGTAGGTGCAGCGGGCTCCTTATTGGTGTTTTGTTGGATAGTATCCAATGGTAGTTTTGATGTTTCATTCATTGCTGTTTCAAATATATTTTAGTATTTTGTGACGAGCTCCTCAATTTTTTGGTATTAGTTTTCGGTGAAATATTCGTGGTCTAACTGGAGCTTCTCAAGACATCTTATTTTGTTGTCGTTAAATTCGAACTAAGCCCAAGCAGTGTCTAGTCTTTTAATCCTCTCTTCATAATAGTGAACGGTCTTTCTGGATACTGAATCCTTCTTAAAATTTCGAATGATAGATTACTTCTTCTGTCGCTCGCTGGGAAGTTGTTAGTTGTTGCATAGGGATTTCGCCAGTAGCCATTATGTTGCTCATGTGTGCTGACTAAGTTCTTTCTTCCTGGGAACAGGAACAAAATTTTCTTCGGGTTGATCACGTCGAGGTCACCAGAATGTATGGACTTAGCTAATTTGCTGGTCGATGATTGTTTTGTCCGGACGGAATCACCGGGACAATTTTACTTAAAAACGCAAGCACTTAAACTTGGTTATCGTGTAGGTTAGAAATAACGCAAGCAATTGAACTTGGTTATCTTGGTGGAATAATACAACTGCCTTTTTTGTTAGTTAAATTGATTCTGCTTTATTTAAATTTAATTGATATCTTAAATACTAATTTATTGCTGATTTACTATAAATTCTTTTTATTTTATTCTTTAATAATATATATGCACATAAATGTTTTTGATAATATAATTTTACTTCTCCCAGCGGAAGTTCTCAGAGAAACATGATACCCCAGACAATGCAAAACAATATTAGCAAAAATCACAATGAACTTAAACAGAATTTTAGGGTTGTTGTTAAATTAAGGTAAATAACAGAAATTAGAATAATTTGAATTAAAAATAGCAAAGAATGCATAAATAAATAAAATTCATGAAACCAGTAGTTCAAAGTAATAACTCCGTGCAGGCATTTGTATGTAAATAAGTTGGTATAAATCTGTTACTAGATTTATATAAACGTATTTATGTACATATGAAAGAAATTCATTGTGAGAGTTTGAACAGGATCCATAATTCTTTATGATCTTATTGTTTTGATATATTTGCCATTACCAACTCCAATGGGTATCCAAAATTTCATTGAATAATTTGGTTTTGTCAAATGTGATAGATTATACCTATAGCGAGTTTGTATATTACTAGATTCCATCGCAAAAGTCATAAACGCCATCTTTCAAGGAGATTTGAAAAATAAATTGGCTTTAACTCTGTATTAAAGAATTAAAATAATTCAAAAACAACTCCGTAGATGTTTTTTTTTTTTAATTTAAAATTTTAAATTTTTGTATGAAATACCTGACCTTTGGTCAGAAAAATTGCTCTAGTGCACAAGGTCGCAATCTGGCGGGCATATAATAGGGTGTAGGTGTGTAGGGGAGGTTTTGAGCTATAATAAACAGAGAAATATCTTTTTGACATGGTTTGACGGAAGGGAGTTATGCTCTATTAAGCACGAGATTTTTGAAGAATTTTGTCCTTTTTTAAAACAAAAAATTTAACAACTTAAAAAAAACGTAACGACTTTATTTTGATAACACTGATAACTAACAAACTGCATAAATAAAGAAAATTTGTTTTGATTTGATATCTTTTAAAACAAAAAAGTTATAGTATTTTGAAAATTAGAATTTATTAAAAAAAATTTAATTTTAACAAAATATTTGGAAAGTTGGAACAGAGTTCTAAATTTTTGCCTCCCGAGGTTTACTGGTGTTTACTTTCTAATGATTAAGAAAACACTAAGATCGGTAACCACAAAAAATGATCTTTGGCCGCCTTCTCAAAATATGTGCCAGTGTGAGGCGGTGGAGGTTCCATAAAGACATAAAAGTGGAAGATTAATTATTATAAATCAAAAGCTTCAATTATTTTGGTAAATAACAGGCTAATAAATCAGTTGCCGAGAAATAATCACATTCTAACCATTATAAAAAAGCAACAAAGAAAACATCTTTTATAGTGAAAAAGTAAACTTTGAATTTGGATAACAGGATTAAATAAATGAAATAACTAAATTTCGATGAAAGTATTTGTGGTAGATATTTGCTACTTCTAGGTTTTCTTCACAAAAATCAAAGACATGCTCTAAGATTTGTAATAACATTTGAAAAAATTTTTCTTCGAAGTTAGATTCTCGAAGGCAAAATAAGATTTTTGTAGTTGTCAGAAATCAATATTTTATTAATTTATTGAATCGTTAAGAAATTCTTGACTTCAATTTTATGTTATCTTTAGTTTCTTTAATTACTGCCTTTCAGTATGTACTACATTAATACCCCCGAGTTATTCCCAAATAATAATATAGAAAAATAAAAATTAAAAAATTTCCGCATAAATAGTGAATTAACTTTATACTTAAAAACATATAATTTAGGTAAACAATTTCTGATTAACGACACTATTTGCACTATTTGTTAACTGATGTAACCATCCAGAAAATGGTTTTTCTATTGGTGTTAATTATCATTTCATTGTTTTATATATTATTAAAACTATAAGCTTTGTTCATTATTTCAATTGATTTTTGCGTCAAAGTTTTTTCGGCTCCTATTTTATTTTACATTAAAACAAGTGTGATAAAATTTATTTAGACTCCCACCCTCTCCCAACGGAACCTCTAGCTATTATAATAGGAAACAGAGTAAGTATTTGTGTACTCTTTCATTACTCCTTTATTTAAAGCTCGCGAGAAAGGAGCGGAGCAGAAAAAAGAGAGCAATTAAATGCGCAGAGCGCATGCTCTTTTGTTTTTTAGCTATTCTCCTTGCGCAAGAGCAACAAATTGGACTGTCAGGAATCTTGCGCTGCGCATTGAGAAAATAGAGTGGCGCATTGCACATGCTCTTTTTTAAACGGTGGTTGGTTTGAATTTATTCGTTGCAAAAACAATTTTGTAAAATAAGTTTTTTTAAGATTTAGGTAAATGTGTATTTTAGGAATCTTAATACGAGATATTACCCTTCCTTGCGAAAATTATAGTTAAGTCTTTGTTAAATATATACAATAAATATGTACGTACCAGAGGTTTAAGCGAATTATTTATATCCACATTTATTTTAGTTTACTACAAATTAGAAAATTATAAATGCACAAAGAATTAATGGAATTAAAAATATTATTAACACGGTCTGCATATAATTAAAATGAAGATATTTCATGTCATTTTTTAAACTTGCGATTCTACGCAATCTCACCGACTTGTTAAACATATTTCTTAAAACATTTAATAGAAAAACTTATGCTAAAAAGAAATCATGTGTTGTGTAAGTACTTAATAGTTTTTTTCTCAGCAAAGGGTTCATTTAAATGTCTAACAGGCCGAAGAAACCCACAATACGCAAATTCTGAGAAAGCTAAAAAAGTGTAATAGGTAAAATACAAATTCCTTTTGGAAAAAAAAAATTTGTAAGTCTCAAATGTTTACTTAATCCATTCACACATTTACGTATGTACATACGTAAAAATAGGAAAAATAAAAAATTAATTTGTTTAAAAATATTTTTTTTAGTTGTCGGCGTACATGCCTGTTTATTTACTTAATTTTATTTACTTAATGATTTTTAGACTTTTATAAAATTTCATACTACTTAAAAAGAGCAGTGAGCAATTTATGCGCTTTTGGCTCTTTGCGCACAGAAAGAATATTTGCGCAGAGCAAGCGCAATACCAAGTATGCGCTGCTCTTTGCGTAAAGAGTGAAAAGAGTGGCGCCGAGCTCCGTTTTTTCCTACCCTGATAGGAAATAAATAACATGTATTCTTTTACTAAGAATTTACTCTTCAACTCATTTTGCTTTCATTCTTCTAACGTTGATGATTAGGTTAATAAGCAGAGTTCAGAACTTTTCATTTATGAGCATTTAATTTTAAAAATTTTTAATATTTGTCAAAAATGAGTTTTCTACGATTTTTTATTTTTAATTTTCACGTTGATAAATGACCATCAAAAAACTTTCTTCCTGCGATCACACATGAATGTGTCTGTCTCTTTCATTTGTAAGCATTCATATATGAAAAAGTGAATAGCAAAAAATATCCCTTTTATTCACACATGAAAAGGGATGAATAATATCATTCTCATTTATGCTGTCTTGAAAAGTTTTCATTACGAGAATTCAAAGATGAAAAAAATTATTTCTTTTTGATTCATTAACGAGCAACAAAAAGTTGTCTGCCTACAATCCCGCATGAATGTGTGTATTAGCAATGATACAAGTGAGGGTGAAAAACAAAGAAAACCCATATTATGAAAAACAAATATATAATAAACAAATATATAAAAAACATTATATAAAGGTTACGATATATTTCTATATATTTTTTTTTTATACAAACATATTAATGTATATCTATGTGCCTTTTTCCCATTACACCAAACAAATAAATAAATGATAAAGAACCAATCAAGGAATTGTTTTTTTCTTTTCAAATAAATGGATCCGAAATAGTAAGCTATGATAACTAAAAAGTAAAATTTGTTCAACAACAAATATTTTTCACTAACAAATATGAACAAACACTTTGTTATTGCGTGAAAAACAAATCAATTTAAAATGTACATACTCAAACATGATTGAGAAGTAAACGCTCAATGAAAAATTTTTTCAACGTCTCTTCACTTATGAAAAATTATCAAAATTTTAAATTCTCATAAATGAGCAATTACGTGAAAAAACAATTTTTTCTCATTTTTTCACTTTTGAATAAAGAGGAAAAAAATCATCACTCTAATGAATAAAAAAAAATATTTTCTTTCCTCTCACATATTTATCAAAAGAAGCAACAAAAACTAAAATGTCTCACTGTACTCCGTTAATAGGCTTCTTTCTTATGCAACTTGTATGATACCATCGTCATTGTTAAAGCACTTAAGGTTTACTTAATAAAACAAATATGTACTAGAAACGTTTAATAGATGAAAATAGTATATATATGATATTTACTTACCCCATTGTAAGCGTATGGTACAATTTAAATTCGCAATGGATTTGGCAGTGGTACGCTGACGTATATGCAGTGTATTTAGGTATGAAGTTATGAAGACTGGGGGAGGAGTTGGAGGTACTGCCATATACTGTTGTAGTTGGTGTTGACGCAAAAGAAATTGAGCCACTGTCGTCGCTGATGTCCCCACATCTTCAATTGTTGTAACTGCTTTTGTATTATAATTGTTATCATCTGCTTGTGGAAAATATTCCCCCAGATGTTGCCCGTACATATTTGAGGTGAAATAATCGTCAGCTTGAGGACTACTAGAACGGTAATTAGCATCGTAGAATTTGCATAACTGCCATTTAGTACCATTGTTGTCGGCATAATTGTCATACACCTGGAGGAAGAAACATACAAAAATTAATACATAAAAACACTATTTACAAGAATGCTGTATTTAGCTGTGCCGAATCCTATATAAATTTCACCATTTTTGTAGTTTAGTGAAGTAATTCTAATCAAGAAACAAATATTGGGGTAGCAGAGAAACGTAATAAAATAAATCTCTAAAATACATTTTCAAAAGCTTTTAAATGATACCCATATTGAAATCTTAAAGAATATGGTGCACAACCGTACTTTTCTATAAAATGTTCAGAGGCCCATAACATGTAAAATATGGGCGAGCGCCAATTTATTTGCTTGATGTATTTTTTCTTATTTTTTTAATGTTCCATTGCCCCATGTAATTGTTTTTTGATTGGAGTTAGTTCACTTATCTAAGTATAGAAAAATTAGAGGCAGGCGTGGAGTTTTGTGCGCTGCATCAAAAGACATAAGCCGATCTTGTTGATTTTCAATAGCGAAATTTTCGAAACTATGTGTTATCGACTGGCGTATTTAAATTTTCCCGAGTTCATTTGCTGCCTTTGCAAAATTGATTTTAACACTTTTACATAAGGACTCAAAATATATACACTTAATGGACTCGGAAATGCATATTGTAAAAATTACAAACGGAATGGCAAACTTAGTTATACCCTTTTCTACCTGTGGTTAAGGGTATAGAAATTAAATAAACACGTTTACATATATACTTATACTTACATTTATATATATATATATATATATATATATATATATTAGTAAAAAAATATACTACTGTTTCAAGTATCATAACGGTAAAAAAGGCCTTTGCAAAAACTAATGAAATTTAATAATATGCGCAATAAGAATCAAATATAATTTGAGGTGAAGCAACTAAGAGATCATAATAATGTTTGGCGTATATTGTTTTTAGTGGTGAATCACGATTTGGAAAGTCCGGACGGCTACAGTTGTTATTTCCACGGGACGCTATTTTTTAAGTTGCCATCAGAGCAGAAAGGGAGAAAGAGAAGTAATGGTCCACAGTCTGTTTTTCCTAAAGTAAAGAATATTTTTTGGACCACTTATTATATTCGTTTCTCATATTCTAAAGATTCAAATTTTAAATAATAAATAAATAATTGAAGATGTTCGAATTCGGACTTCTCATAAGGCTAATGAAAGGGAAGACAACTTTTCGATCACTATTTTAACGATAAAGGACTATTAAAATAAAATAGCTTTTGATTAATTGAAGATAATTTATGACTCATTGAAAAACCAAAAAATGTATGGTTATTTCTTAAAAGGAAACTAGTAAAAACTATTATAATGTTTACAATATTATTTAATGTTAATGGTTCTTATAAAAAAAATTACACAAAAACGCGCTTTTAATTACAATCAGTTAATTGGTAGTAAAATGTATACCTTTTTATTTAAAAAAAAGTTTAAAATACCGTTGACACAACTTAAAAGCATATTTCCTACTAAGTACTTTCAATAATCATTTCATCGGTACGGTTTTTTAAATTTTGAAATTATGGAAAAAACCCATTAAGAAAAATTAGTATTTTTTTGTTAATCGAAATCTTCATGAGAAATCAGTAAGCCAAATTATTCTACTCGATTCGCCGCTTAATTTTCAAGTTGGAAATATTTAGCTTCCTTATTAAAATGTTTTGTTTTTTTATTATTACTGTTTAATTTATAATTGAAGGTAACTTTAGATAACTACGCCTAAGTAAAGAAGTTAAAACAAGACATATAATATGTCATGTACCTTCAATAACCAAAAAGTCTTTATTTGCAAAAAAAAAAAAAAAAAAAAAATAATAATAAATAAATAAATAATAAACAAAAACAGACACTCTGCGTAGTCCTTGGATTTTCAAATAAAACTTCTTCTTTCGTATGATAAATTTTAAAGACCAGTAAATATTAGGTACAAACAAAATGAAATTGAGCATCAGGTTCTCTTTGCAACTAGTCGCATTTAACAATAAACTTAAGACTAAAATCAATAATTAACTTGTTATTAAATAGTTCTAACAAACGCAATTTAAACGAAACGAAATTAATTTACTTTAATCATGCTTGATTCCTTCATATATATATATGTATTTAATGATATTCTCATTATCCAAAACTACAAAATTAAATGACCTTTTCGCTTTGCTGATTCAACATAGTTCTCATTTAATCAACTTGGCATTAGATATAAAACTTTCTAGTTTTAAATACAAAATTTGAGTAGAATCCACTGATGAGCTATAGGAGCAGTAGCGAAATGGCCATATGGATAAGTTTTACCCGCAGTAATACATTTCATTTTTTAGTTTTAAATAATAAATATTTCATGGGAATATCATGAAATATTAATATTTGATTTCAAAATAAACTAAAGTAAATTAATAAAAGATTCTGAATAATAAGTTTTCATATTGAAACGAAATAAGTTATTTTTCAAGGCCACACTTTTGTGTGATAAAAACTTTGTTAGAAAAAATGTCAACAAATTTTTACTCTGCAATTTTGAGTTCTCATATAGTGAATTTTGTTTAGGGTTAAATAAAACGTGCCGCAACCATAACCATATTCGATTTTTGGTGACATGCTACAACCATAACTATTGAATTTTGATTTTTCTGCAATAACCGTAAAAGTGAACTACTGAATTGACATATTTATTTTATGTTTCTTATTTGTTAAATAATTTTTTCACTGTTTTGCTAAGTTTTAATCAGTACAGTCAGATAAGGGGATTTTCCTCAAGTTGGGAATTTCAACATAAGCTGGTGAACAGAAATTCGTTCTAAGCTTTTTAGTGAATAACGTTTGTTTGTTTAATTGTTAATGAATTTTATATTTTCAATGTGTTTTCAAACTGTACTACTGTATAGTCGAGTTGACATATCTAAAGCTTCATGATATAAGTTTTTATGTGTAGATTCTAGAAATCGTTTAAATATTTTTGTACGGCAAATAATTTTATCATTCTTGTTATTTATTTTCAAAAAGTATGCAAATTAATAACAATGTCATAAATATTCCTTACTGATTGATAAGTCAACGGATGTATCAAGAGTTACATAGATGGCAGTTTGCATTCGTTATTTTAACAAAAAATATATGAAAATAATGACAAAGTTTTTGGGCATTTTAGTTGTAGCTGAGGCAATAGAAAAGGCATTATTTAAAGGCCTTTAAGATTTTTTAAAAAACTTGGGTTTAAGTCTTTATAATTTTATTGTCATTAGAATAGACGGTCAAAGTAATATATGTGGTGAAAAAAGTTCTTTATATTTTGCCTAAAAAGTAAAATAGTTCTAATAGTTGACTAAATTTATGTTGCTTAAGAACTTCATAACTACTTCTTGCATTCTCCTGTACGAACAATAAAGTGTAAACAAATATTTAATTTAATGTGTTTATTTGTAAAATAATAGCTATAAAAACCAATGATAAAATGACACAACATTTGTTCTCATAAATTGTATTTGTTGTTCTTAACTCTAATTATAAATGAAGTAAATGCGGTCAACTTAATATTTCAAGGCGATAAAATTGACCTACATGGTATATTCTGGATATAAGCATTTAATGTTGACGTGTTTCAATTTGTTTATAATGTTTAAAGCCACAATATATTAAATTTGATATTTATAAAACAATAATTTTTATAAGTCATGAAGAGAAGTATTTTGATATCACCAAACAACTGCAATTGTCACTTAACTGTACTAGCAAAAGAAATTCTTAAAATAATGCGGAAATCAAATTGTTTCTTTTTGGGGACAAAATCAGGGATTTTCGTTTAAAAACGGGGATATTGGGGACATCAATTATAAAATTAGAGATAAGTTGTTTGCAATTAAAGAAAAAAAAATTCAGTAGAGTCTAGAAGTTCTCATCTAGTGACCTGTAAAATTAAAAAAAGACAAAGAGACAGAGAGACAGAGAGAAAGGGAGAGACTAAGGTTGGCATAAAGCGTTAAAATCCTTGAACACGATTGAAAATAGATAAAGCTAACTTAAAATTAAGTCACAAATTACCAAAATATCTATTTCAATACTGTATGTTATTATGACTGTAACCTCATAATGCAGAAGTAAAAAGTTATAAAACTTATAAATACAGATACAGGCGGTATAGGTCAAAGAATGGGTTAAACTTTAAAACAAAACATTAGAAGATTTTTGGGATTTTTTAAATGAACATTAGTAAATGCATTGAAAAAAATTCAAAAATCCTGACCGTCATATCAAATCTCAAATAATTTTTTTTCAGGAAATTGACTTTAGAGTTTTAACACTTTTAATATATAAACTAGTGTGGGAAAGTTGTCTATTTCTTGTGGTGTGTATTGCTTGTAATTATACATCTACTAGTGTAAAAATTAACAAAGTCAAGAAGGAATATTGTTAAATTACGGCAAGAAAAAAAAAACTTTTCAGTGTTTATTCTCATCGCTGTGTTTTAAAAAATATTTGTTAGTTTATCGTACATACCTTTTTGGACGAGTTTAGTGCTTCCCAAAATTAAAGTAAACTATTAAAATATATATTATTATTAAATATTAATCATCTTAAAAGTTAACCGGTTACTTCTTTAAAATTTGTTACAAAATTAAAAAAAAAACTATCAATCCAAGATTTAAAATCTCAAAAACGATATCTACGATTTTTGAAAAGAATTTAATTTTCGCAAGATAATTAAATTTTTAAATCATTTCATTTTGTAAAATAAAAATAATTTGCTCATATTTTTATTTAATTTTGAAAAGACAGACTATTTATTTAACATTGTTTAGTAATAAGAACGTAGGGAGAAATATTTTAATTATTAATTAAATTAGTAATTAAATCAATTTGTTGCAATAAAGGTGGAACATTTTTATATTTTAGTTTTTGTTCAAATTTAAGTTTTGTTGCTTGCTGATATTACATAAATTGTTTGCTCTAAGTATTTTGTAATTGTAAATGAAAAAAAAATGAGGTCTGTTCAGTAACTTTACAGGCAAAAACTAGCAACGAATGTAAAAGAATTTTCTTATAGCAATACAGGTACCTCGTAAATTTCAGCTGGTGTCTATAACGGCTCAAGAGTATTACCACGCACATCAAGTTACATCAACTATTGGAAAACCTTTTAATTACCAAAACAAAACTTTATATTTGCTGTAGTAGCAGACTTAGCAATACAGGTTATTTGTAAACTTCAATCGTCTGTCTATACCTGTTTAGAAGTATAGCCACATATATCAAATTACATAAACTTTAGGAGCACTCTTTAATTTCCAAATTCAAAGTTTACACTTTCTGTGGTTGTGGATTAAAGAATACAATGTCTTTTTTAAATATTATTTGGTTGTCTAAGGCTGCCTAACAGTTTGGTCACATTCTTCAAATTACATAACACCTTTTAAGTAATAAATTTAAATAAATTTAGTATACTAGACTGTGTAGTGAACATTCTGTCTAATTTTCAAGTGCAAATGATAGGGCCATAAAGGTCAATTTACTTTAAATATGGGAACACCCTTTAATTCCTAAATTCATATTTTATACTTGTTATTTTAGCAGACTAAGCAATACAGGTTTTTTGTAAATTTCAGCTGTCTGTCTATAACTGTTCAGAAGTTTGGCCACATGCATTACTTACATCAACAATTGAGACACCCTTTAATTTATAATTTTGAATGTTTATCATTTTTTGTTATTATTATTTATTAGCTTTTTTCATTATCGACACTTGTTTGATTAACAGGCATTAAATTAAAAATTTGGTTGTTTTTTCTATCTGTACTACTGTCTAGTCGAGTTAACATTTCAAAAGCATGACGATATACATAAATTCATATGTGTAGACACTTGATAGTGGTTCAAATGTTTTTTCTACGCAATTTAAAATTACATTCTTGTATATTACCAACTGATCATCTGTGTGAATTATTTTCAAAAAGTAACGCTAAAAATGCATAGAAAAAAATGTTAGGCAACAATAAAATTTTTATAGCGCATGCTTTATTAAAACATTTAATATTTAATGTTAATGGAATGCCTGTAAATACTCTTGATTGATAAGTTATCGGATGTTTTTAGTTATGGCAGCTTGCATTCGGTATTTAAAAAAAAAAAATGTGAAAATAATCACAGAGTTGTTTGGTCAATTTAGTAAAAGCAAAGGTAACAGCGGAGACATTATCATTTTTTTTAATGATCATGGGTTCAGGTCTTAATAATTTATCTGCCATTGGAACAGACGGTGCAAACAATATGTATGGCGCAGCAAGTCTGTTTATGTTTTCCTTAAAAGAAAAAAATATTTCTATTAAATTAGTTAAATGCGTTTGCCATTCACTAAACTTATGCATCTCGGAACCGGCAAAATCAACCACTAACTCTGTCAAATTTCATGTTAGGGAATTGTATAACTATTTCTTGCACTTTCCATTAAATTATATGTATATGGATAAAGTATACAAGTATATATATATTGGCATAGAATATTCTAAAAAATTACAATTTTTACTAAATTGATTTAAACGAAAATTGCTTAGAACACTTAATCGTATTAGCGAAAGAAAAGCTTAAAAGATTCCCCGAAAATATGACAAACTACGAACTGTTCAAAAATATACAATTTAAGAATACTTAAGCCGTTAAAAAAATAAATTTGATTTTGTGTATAGAATTTTAAAAATATCCATCAACTCAAAAGTTTACTTTCGAAAGCGAGGAGTAAAATTGCACATGTTTATTTGCAGAAGCACAAAATAAATTCCAATGCAAAAGACATTTTTGGCTTTTGGGCAATAGTTTGCGCATACGAAGAATATGCTGGGAATTATTTCTTTCTTAAATTCGCTGCCTCTGTGTTCAATCTAGTAATTATGCCATTAAATAATGCATTTAAAAAAAAATGTTTTTGAATTGTTGGAATTACTTATAAAATAAAATTTGCTATAAATTTGAAGTTCCTGAAGCAATGATAACATGTTTTAAATCTAAAAATATTTAAAAAAGTTGAACAAAAAGTACGAATTCATTCATATATATTTATATAAAAAAATACATTTTCTCAGCCTTAAATTCTAAGGGTGGATTCACCCATTTTGTCCAGACAAATTTTTTTTCGAATAAAATTTTTTGTGGCATTTGTTTTGTTTGTGTTCAGAATAAATAATAATTTTTCAAAAAAATTTTGTTACAAAATGGATTGCAACGAAGCAGTTACTCTCAGGCTTATTATGGAAATGAAAATGGCGGGAAAAAATGCTTGTACAATATGAACAATAGTTCATATAAAAATACACAAAGCAAATCATTTGGGCCACAATAGCTAAAGCCATTGAAATTGAAGAGAAGTAAATATTATTAACGGCTTGCAGTTTTATTCATGAAATTGTGCCGTTGTTAACGGATAGGTATACCCTGCAAAGTAGGTCCTAAAATACGGAGAATACTATCAAACGTAGTGGGCTCCATGCGATGAAAATTAACAAAGGATTCCACATCATTAAAGCGTATTTTTTTAACTGCATTATCTCTTTAGCATTTTCTTTAAAAAAAATATATTTTGCAAGTAAAAAAGCTTTTTGTATTTCAACAGCCATTAATAGAAGCAATTTTTTTTATTATTCATATTTTAATAACCAAAATGCCAAAATAATAAAAAATATAAAATTTCAAACCAAGAAAAGTTGTAAAATAATATAACTTGTTTACTTATGTATGCAGCTTTGGTGAATTGTGCTGCAGAAAACTCTAAGTAAAAAAATTATGTCTCAACAAAAATTTTGTCTGGAAAAAATTGGTGAATCCACCTTAATTCAGAAAAAAAACTATTATGAAAAGCGAATTGAAAAAAAAAATATTTCCTATTTCTTTTAACCGAATTTGACCGTTTATGTATTTAATATTACTTTGCTACTAAAATTAATGGCTATTAACAACTTATTTGTGTGTTAACCGATTTGACTTGCAATGAAAATGTATCTTCCTGAATTAAAAAAAAACACAATTTTGAATATTTGTTAATTACATATTTTTTTTATTTCATCTTACTGTATACTCTTAAGTTTGGGACACACCATTTTTAATTTGTAAGAAATTAAAAGATATATAATTAATTTCTGTATAATATAGACTCTTTCATATTTCAATTCAAAATATTAAAATTAATGACAAAGTTGAAATACTATATACAATAAATAAAAAGTTTGTTTTTTAATAAAGATGCTTATTTGAAATTGTTTCTTTTTGGGGAGAAAATTGGGGATTTTCGTTTTGAAATTAGGGTTTTTTGGGAACATCATGAGTCAAAGTGGGGACAAGAGGCAGAATTTTTCTGGCAGCACTAGTAACAATTAGCAACAATAAGTAACAATTGTTAGTTACTGAACAGTCTTATGATGTTTTTTAAGTTGCTTCTCTCATAACAAAGAGAGGATTTTAATTAGCTTGGAATATTATTTTAACTCGCTTCAGAAAATTGCAAACGCTTTGTTATAAGAATGTTAAAAACATGCTTATTGCAGAGTTGAGCTAAAAATAGTTAAGTTTATGAGCTTTTCATAATTCGACATAGCCATATTAGAAGATTTGTAAATAATCCTTGCCCTTAGAATCCATTAATTAAGGTTTTAATTTTAGAGGAGCAAATAAATTTGTACTACCGGCATTCTTATTACAAGTAAAAATGAAGTGCTTTTAATGTTTAAAAAGTTTATTGCAACAAAAGTTAAAACATCTCTCTTTTTGTAAACTATGCAAGTATAAACAATTCAAACAACACGTAACTATAGCTAATTTGGACAAAGTTTACACACATCAAGGTCATGTAAAAAATTAGCTTATATAGATTTTACAAATATCTACGAAAAAAAAAAATTGTTTTAAGACAACGATGTGGAAAATTTTGAATGTTAACTTTATAATATTTTTGTAAATGATTTTTTTTTAATACAAGCAAAGCACATATATTTAAAACAATACTAAAAGAATTTTATATTTTAGATCTACGTCGGGTAGGTTTTTCTTTTTAGAATACAGTATATCTTTTCTCTCTCTTAGAACACAAGTAGTAAGGTGGATGGTTGCTTATTAAATACCTACAAGTATATAGTCGCAGCATTATATTCGCCTACGTAAGATCATATAGAAATTTGTGAACATGAGAGAACAGGTACAGAAATATAATGACCACCATTCTCTTAAAGTTCTGAAAAAGGTTATATTGAAACTTAGCAACATCAGTCCATAAGTAGTGGAGATATTCTTTATTTTTTACCAGGGTACGTATATGCACACTCATGTGAGACACATGTACATGAAGAGAAATATACACACAAAATAAATAGGCACACTCACATGAATAAGAGCGAATTATTTTGTGTGCCTACCAAAGGCACATGTAAAAGTTCAGCTTTCTTAGGCACATTTCATGTGCCCCTATTAAAATTAATGGCACATTTCATGTTCCGCTCTTAAAATGAATGGCACATGATCTTGCACTTTAATATATGTCGATGACGAAGAAGTATAATAATAACAACAAAAAATTTTAGAATTTTGTTGTTATTGTATGCGTTGAATATTTACCCCAGAGCTGTAAAGGAATGATTCATATTTTGCTTTTAACTCACTGTGAATTAAAATGTTTGAATGCATTCATCTGTTAAAAAAAATTAATTGAATTAAAACTTGAATGCATTCACAATGAATTAGAATTCTTGAATGCTATTCACTTGGCCATACAAAGTAAAAGAATTTGAATAAGTTAATTGGATTTATTCTGCCAGTAAATATAATACTGTTGTTATACCTTTCGGAGAAGACCGTCGTAGTAGTAATCAAAACGCGGCTTGAAAATTATGTCTTTACATCGAAAGCGCTCGCCAATCGTACAAAATAAACAGCCAGTGACGACGGTCTTCACCGAAAGTTGAATAAATTTATTATGAAGAAAATTTTTGTGAATGCATTCACTACACCAGCAAACATGTGAATTAGAATCCGAATGGATTTCTTATGAAGATAAACGTCATGAATGCATTCACTCGCCATCCAATTAAATAAATTAGAATTTGAGTGCGACTATTGTTTACAATAATTCGTTTTTAGTTAAAAATTTTTCAGAAAAGTTAAAGGGTGTTACAAAATTGACGTGATTTTGACAATTATTAAGTGGAGATTGTCTACTAAAGCCCCAAGCAATTGAATATTAAATAACTAACTAAGGAGGACGTGATTTAATTGAACATATACTTTACATATTAGTACCATTAAAATTTAAATACTACATTCTATGATCGTTTTCGAAGACATTTCTTTGCAAAGGTAGATACTTTATATAAAAAGGGAGTCAACATTAAAGTCAGAAAATTTTGAATTTAATCTACATGCGAATAACTAATTTAGAAAGATCATTGTTTTTTTTTGCTAGCACCAATTTGAGGAGGTATGTATTTTCTTTACTACACTCATAATAACATCTTTCGTGGAAACCTTTACAAAGTGTATGAATTAAACCTTTTAATGAAGGTTAAGAAAATATTTTGTCTTATTTTTAATAATAAAAAACAGGATTTTTATATACCTAAATAAAGAATTAAGTACCTACCCCTCAATTGTTGCTAGCAATAAAAATATATATAGGTCATTGAACAGCCTGTTTGTTGTCCACATGCTACACTATGAAAATGGCAAGTAACTAAATTTTAAATGATGTTGTTCATTTAGATTGTTTTAACTACTACATGATAAAAATTCAAATGAAATAATTGTGGGTCACTTTTTTATTCTACAACGAGTCTTAGTGTAAAACCATACAGAAAAAATTTCTTAGATCCTGCGCAATCTGTCGCCTTATGTTAAGTTTTCCTTGTGCATACGGCCATGTAATTTGTTTTAGTTTCTTTTATCCCAATATAAAATGGGCTTTTTAATTTCAATTTAAATTTATGTTTTAGAAAATTCCTTTTTTAAAAATTTTGTTTTTCCAAACATAAAATAGAACTTTTTTAATTTTTTTATCAACGTCATATTGTTTGTTACGTAAAGTTGGTCTTTAAATACCCTTCATCATTTCCGACTTCATAAAGTATATATGTATATTCTGACTTCATATGCATAGCAAAGTCAATTAAGCAATGTCAGTCCCTCCATCCGTGTGAGTATTGAAATCAAATTTTAAATACGCCAATTGATCAGACATAGCTATGAATGTGGTGCTATTGGAAATTAGCAAGATCGGTCCATGTCTCTCGACGCAGAGGGCAAACACTACGCATACCTCAAATTTGTCTATATCAGTTGGAACAATGAAGTAACTCCAATCAAAAGACAAATATATGAGGCGATAGAGAATTAAAAAAATAAAGAAAAACATCTAGTGAAAAAATTGGGGCTCGCCCATAGTTTCCGAGTTACGGGCCTTTGAAATTCTCAAAATTTTTTAAATATTATGATGGGTATCATTTTAAAGCTTTTGAAGAGATCTTCAAGGAAATACTAATAATTTTTTAAAATGCATAACTTACTAAGAGCCGATGGCATCTTTATATATATATTTTTTATTTATTTTTTTTTAATTCTCTGTCAACTCTTTATTTGTTTTTTTTTTTTTTTTTGATTGGAGTTACTTCACTGAACTAGGTTTAGACAAATGGTGAAGGGTATATAATATTTGGCATAGTCCAATATAACACTTTTATGTTGTTTATGATGTACTTGTTACTTCCCAACTTAGTATAATCCTAAATTTCAATTTGAAATAGTGTAGTGACAGAGGAGTATTAAGGTCGAATTTAAGATTATTGTAACTGATGCGTACTGTGGCGCCATTTTTCATATCGCATTAATTTTCATTACAATGAACCTTACAGAAAGAAAAAACTTGACATAAAACATAAATGTATACTTGTTTCTTTTTACCTTCTTGGAGTTCATTGAAGTTTAGTGTAACAAATGTTAGGTAAATACAAAAAATTACTACAGAAAATTGCCTTTCACGCCAACAAATAAACCTACATTTTCAACGTTGATCATTTTAAAATTTTTAAGGTTTTTTCCCACGCATAAATGTAAATCTTTGTTGATGTTATTGCTAGTGTGTTTTAAGGATAACTGTTTTAGATGCCCTTATTCAAGTCAACATATTTTAACTGGAATTAATAAACGCTCAAAGTGCATTGCTTGCTTTATAACTAAAACATTAATTCATAGTTAGACATACCTCAAGTATATTATTATCCTGGCACCCGTTCTCTGTAAACTCCACTCCCAGCAATTCCAACAGTATATTATGACCGAATGGTGCCACCAAATGCTGCGTAAAATCAACATTTTCTGGCATATCATGTGGATAGTTCAATTGATAGAGATAACCAGTTTCATTGTTGGTCAAGTTGATAATACGTTCACGTCTCTCCATTTGTCCAACTAAAAGGAGAAAAAAACAAGAATAATTTAAAGAGCATTGTTGCAATAACTCTATCATTGTTCATAATTTCTTAAAAAGAGATTATTATATTAACATAAAAAGTAAGATAAATCAATTTAATTTAAATGACTTTTCTTTCTGTAGTTTAGTTTCATACAGCATGTTAATTAAGATAAAAAGATGGAAGAAACTAGCTGTTAAATTTATCGCAAAATAAATATGAATGTTTTTTATCTTTATAATTAATTTTCTTTTCTAATTTTTAAGCACTAGTTTAGTTCCTAAAATAAAAATATAAAAATAAAAAGTATGCGATTAAACAAATACGTTTTGGACAACCAAAGGGCTCTTCAGCAACCAAACCTAATTAAATTGCTCGCTGCCTCATCCAAAGGTATTACACATACCTTTAAGCAAAAGAAAGCACAACTGCCTAAATAAAGCAAATTCATTCTTGAGCATCCATTAGCGTTGTTTATTGTTTGGCCCATAATCGTTCATTAATCGATGTTTATTCTTTGGCCGCTTAGGCGTTCACTAGCGCTTAGGCGTCTATTGGCCCTGGGAGTGCTTTAACGGCTCCGACTGTATTTGGCATCCATTGGACTTTCAAGGAGCGCACACCACTCAGTATTAAACACCCAGGGTGCCCTTTAACTTCTTAGAGACCGGTGGCGCATACAAATACTGCGGTTCAGGCGATGCACATACAAGTCATTCACGACTTCTCGAAAAAAGATAGTTTCGGCTCTGATGTGCATACATTTTCCGCTCCATGAAATTTATTGGAAGTTATGTAGGTTTCATTGGCTACCCTTCTCATCTCTTCTTCGAACATAGCACTGGCCCCTATTATTTCACCTATGTATGTGGTGTTTTTACCTACTCTCTTGTTTATAATTGCAGAACAGAGTTAATTTCCTAGCTTCTAGGGTTCGTTGGCTGCACTTAGGGTCCCCCAAACGTCTCTAGAATTCCATTCTCTGCTAAAAGGACTTTCTATGGAGTTTAGAGCAACGAAGAAGCAAAACTAGAAATTTAGGCAAACGCACCATGTGAATGATAAAAGAGGGAAGCGAAATTTCTTGCCCGTATCGCAGCTACTATTAGTACTATAACTGATTTTAAACAAGGTATAAAATGACAATAGCTCATCAAGACCAAAAACTGAACTAAGAATAATGTAAATAAAATTCTTCTATTTGCATAAGAATGAATGAATGCTGCATGCGAACCCATCAACGAAGGCTATAAAGGCAAGAGTATTTTATCAGTTATAACGACATAGGCCTATATACCTACAGCTCTCTTATTTCCATGCACAGTATCAGTTTTTGAGATTTAGATTTTAAGCTGCTGAACATTTCGCATTTATACAATGCATTAGAAAAAAACAAGAACGTTTAGATTTGTGACAACTTTAGTTTTTCTGAAATAAAAGAAAGCTATCTTTTGCACGTGTATTTCGTTTTTGCCCTCTTCTACAAGATTATGTTTTCAGCAGTTTTTTATTTAAGCAAATTTTTCATTTATTAATATTTTTTCCTTTATATAGGTCTGTTCAGTAACTAAAAATAGTTGCTAATTGTTGCTTATTGTTACTAGAAAGTGTTCACGTAATAAAAAAGCTCGCAAGGAGAGAGTGAAAAAAGAGCTTAAAATGTCAGAAAGAAAAAATTTGTTGCAAATTTTGGCTAGTAAATTTTTAACTTGCAAGAATTAGTCAAACAGCTGTATTTTACTTTTGCTAACAAAATAATTTGCTCTAAAAATGTCTGATTTTTGTACCATTAAAGAAAATACAGACATTTAGCAATGAAATGAATGTAAAAGTGGTATTACTTTGTTATTTTTCTTTAAGTTAACTAAGGGAGTATTAGGCAAAGAAGTTTGAAACAACAGATATTTGGTTTCAATTCTTATTTGCTTTGCAATGGTTGTTGTTTTTTAATAACTAAAAAGAACAACACTAGAAACATTTAATGCAATATACTTTTTTCAGTATAAGTTTAATAAAAATTTTACAATTTTTATGTACAATTATAAGCTTTATTTATATAGGTACACTGAAATTTAGAATTATCAATTTTAGATTATTATTGATGTGAAAATTCTTACATTTAAATCACAACAAGAATGTTTTTTAAACTAACTTCAAAAAATTATATATATATGATGCGCTTAAACATCATATACGCTTTTGAAAATTACCAAATATTTAAAGGAAAATGTAAAACATTTTTTTTTACATATTTTTACTATTTGGCTTGTGGTTATCAGTTTGCAGCTTTTTGTGGTCTTTTGCTCTATATATATTTTTGCACTCAAGTACATTTAATTTAAAAATGGTACTATTTGATGTGCATGCGGTACATACTGTGCAGTTTTTAAGTTTTAGATATTATTACTAAGGCTGCAACAATTTTCTTAGCTATTAAAGAGTTCATTTACTTTTTCCATTTGGGAAATTAATTTTGAAAATTTCTGCTTTACTCTCTCGTTGCTAGTTTTTGCTAGTAAAGTTACTGAACAGACCTTATGATTCAAACCATAAAAATATCTAATCAAATATGTAGATATTATGAGTAAACGTTATTATTTTTGTTGTTCTATTATATGTATATACATATATACATATGTCTCTATGTAACTCACCGGTGTGAAATATTGCCCGAAAGCCTTTGCCCCTTGGATGTTGACCAGTGCGAAATTGCACACGCAGTTGTTCTTTTAAACTCACAAACATACCGTCGTTCAAATGATCCGATAAACGAAATGGCCTAAATAAGCCATTTCCAATATCAATTTCCAGCAGCGCATCCGACTGAAAATCATATTCCACAAACTCCAGCCAGACGCGCTTGCCTAATGGAGCCTGAATCACAAATGCACAATTTAAATTATTAAGCAGAAAATGGGGATAATTGGGTGAAGATATAGTGCCTTCGCGCGAGGTTAGTGTGCGTAAGGGACAACCCGAGATATCGATAGCCTTCCAAATAGCAGCAAAGCCTAGACCGGTTATCGAATAGTCGCTGTGAAAATTTAACATGACTTCGTTTGAATGTGAAACAAAATCAAATTTTGACATGTTGGATTCATGGGAACCACACCATCGCACGTAGGGCAAAAATGATTGGGCGTTGTCGTATGCGGATAATGCGTCATTGCTTAATGTAGTGCTTCGTCGATAACGTCCTGTATTTCTATTGTGTGCTAAATAACTTTTTCGTCTATATCTCTTGGGATTTTTATAAATACCGGAAGCCCTGCGCGAAAAGTTTTCTCTTGTTCTTACAAAATCTTTATTACGTGGATATCTTGTTTGGCCTTGCCATTGTTGGTTTTTTTCATAATTGCTGACATGCCATCTTCGCCTTTTTTGTTCATTTTGTGGCCTTAAATTTCTTTTTTCGTTTTCTATCGCGTTTAAATTGTTGAAAGATACTTGTACCCATTTGTCATTTACTAAATTAAGAAATTTTGACAAATCATGTCTTTTTGTTTGCTGCTGCTTTTGAAATTTGGCAGAAAAGTTTTTTCTTCTTCTATTTTTGCGATTTTGACTTTTATTTGTTATTAATGGTTGCCTTTCAATAAGTCTGCGTCGTTGCCGGTTGTTGTTAGTAAGCGCAAGACTACGGCGTATTCTGTCATTAGGCTTCAGTTGCATTTGGTGTAGCTGCAAACCTGCGTTTCTGTAGTTGTGAGTTTCTTTGTTTAAAATTATTGTTTCTTTTTTGTTAGCAACATTATTATCATTGTTTTCTGCAATATTACTGCTATTGTTATCATCAACATCTTTATCATCTTCATTGCCATCATCATTATTTATTTCTTCAACAAAATTATCACTATTTATGTCTGTATCGTTATCATTTTCATAAGCTGTGAATTGCTCATCTGACATTAAAATTGACATTGGTGCTGTATTTGTGGCAGGTTCTAGGATTATTTTTGATACAATTTCATAATCCTGTATGCTTATAAAGTCATAAAGACATTCATCCTGTGGCTCCAAATCAATTTTTTGAAATTGTACAATTATCCTTGAACGCTCAGGTGCTTTAATATGTATCCAATAATCAATGTTTAATGGATAACTGTTTGGGTATGCTGCAAGAAAAGGTAAAAGATAAAGTGAGTGGAAGTGTGAAAATATACTCAAAAATTAACGTCTCACATTTCTTGCATGTAAATGTGTGTGATGTGTGCGTAATGTATGTTTTATTTTGTAAAAGTTTATGTTTGAAAGCGTAATTTTTTTTTATTCTAAACCAAATATGCATTCGGTTATTGATATTTATAAAGAAATATTCGTAAAGTTAACACAGAACTTTAAAGTTATTCTCTTAGTTCCTTTTAAAACATTAATATTTTGGTTTCTAAAAATTTAAAAATTAAGTGAATATTTTATTGTTATAATGTAAACAGACTTTTGCAGGTTTATTGTACTAACAATGGTAAATCTATGCTTGATATAAATCTTTCTTTGTCTAGATTATTTTTAAATAGAGCGTTAAAGCAAGTCACTATACGGATGTGTATTCTTTTTATTATACACCATTATATTTTGAATACTCTTATTAATATTATTTCGTCTGAATATTTACACCTATAGTTTTTAGTCTAATAATTCTTTAAAAAGAATGGGATTTCGACTAATAGTTATGCCGCAAATTCAAACTCGGAATTTAGGGCATGAACTCTCATATTTAATTTGTTGTTAAAACTTTATCGAATGCTTCCTCTAACATACAAAAGTCATATTTCATTCTCAAGCACTTTCACCGATTTTGATGAAAGAGAAATTTTTATTCGGAAATAGTTATAGGCACTAGCCGCTGGTAAGTAGAAAGGGAAAGGAATGGGTAATGACTTTGCAGTTAAGGTGCTACATAATAGAAGTTCTACTTGCAGGAATCAGAGCATGTATTGTTTACTATATAATCCTTAAAAAATTTACAAAAGAATTAAAAGTGACAGAGAATTAAAAAAAAAAAAATTAGGTACTATATATAATTTTACATAAAATCAGTTCCTAATGGGTTAACTTTTTTTTTTAAAAATTTAGTGCTTTCTAAAGCTTTAAAATGATAATAATATTGATATCTTAAAAAATGTGGTGCACGATTGTTCGAAGGCCCATAACTCAGAAACATGGACGAGCGCTAATTTTTCGTTTTCTAATTTTTCAATTCTCTATCGCCCCATATTCTTGTTTTTTTGATTGGAGTTACTCCATTGTTCCGTATGGTGTGGAAAAATTAGGGGCAGGCGTAGTGTTTTGCTCGCTGGCTCGAAGAACATGGACCAACCTTGCTGATTTTCAATGGGAATATTTTTGAAACTATGTCTGATTGATTGGAGTATTTATTTTCTCTAGATCATCAAGTGTCTTAGCAAAATTGATTTCAACACTAACACGGGCGGATAGACGAACATCGCTCAATCGACTTCGCTATGCATAAGGACTCAGAATATATATATAAATATATACTTTATGTGGTTGGAAATGGATATTCTAGAAATTACAAACGTAATGACAATCTGTAAGCAAAACCTTTCAGTTAAACAAAGAATTTTCAAAATTGGTTTAAAAATTAAGAATTTCTGAAGTAACAAAAATAAAAAAAGAGAAAAAAAAAACAATAAACAAACATTTGATAACCTCTATTTTTGAAGTTTTCAATCTCGTCTTCTTAATTATTATTACACAATTTTAGTTGAAAGAAATCTTTGAAAGTTTAAAGCAACAAAAATTGAGGGCATTAAAATTTGCAGCCTTCCGTATGTCGTTGCACTTTATGCAGCTTATAATTGGTTTGCAAAAATAAAGAAATTTGCTTTTTGTTTTTCTTTTTAGCGGTTTATAGAAAGATTTTTTGAAGCGTTAGATATGTAATAGATGCAAACGAACAAACAAGAATTATTTTGAAACATAAGGAATTTTGAAGCGTTTTTTAAGATGACTGAAGAATTTGAAGAACAAAAGACAAAAAGTCAAAATATTATAAAATAATGATTTTCATGTAGCGCTATATATAAATGCACGTAGGTCAACATGATTCGATTTGAATTTCGTTTTCCGGATCATTCCTCAATCTTTCAAATTGTAATAAGTTGTGCTTTTTAAAGACTTTTTCGGTTATAAGTTTTAATTTTTATTACCTAATATGGCATTAAATGTAGAGAATTTTCATATATTTGATATTTATACCTCTTGTGGTATTAATATAAAAAATGGGTTAAAAATTTTGATAACTATTTTCTGTATAGTTATCAAAATTTTTATTAAATACAAATTTTGTATTTTTCTTTAAAATTTTACTCGCTGTTAACAAAAGTGAAAATAACTTTAATTTAACTAGATTTCAAATAAACTACTTTCGAATTAAAATAATTAAAACATGCGAGTATGTTAGTTGTATGCCATTGAGTCTATTTGTAAGGTTATATTTTATTATTTGTGATGTTTTGCTTTAAGGATGAGTGCTAGTGCTCAAATATGTTTGTCTTACCTGGCGAAACAAGACGTCCTTCAGTTCCAGTTACAGTAAAATTACTTAAAGCAAAATTACTAAAGGACTCTTTTGGTTTCTTGCACACATAACCACCGACCTTATTGCATTTTTGTGACTGCCAATACAAACCAGATGGCAACATTGGTGTGGGCGATATTTTCCATTGCAAACCAAGGCATATAGCGTCGGCTGGCATTTTGTCAAATTGACCCTGTCCAGGTAACCATCCCTTTAAGAAAATGCAAAACAATGAAATACAATAATTATTAGTTGTACAATAAAAGCTGTTTAAATAAATTTTAATGAAGTGATTTTTATACTGCAGTATTTAAAAAAATGTAATTCCTTAAATAAAAGTATATTGTTATTTTCTGAAAATAAGTTTGAGTCAATAATATACATTCTGATTCTTCACGAATACGTTTACTGAAAAACGAAGTAATAAACTATAAGTGAACTAAATTAAACATCAAGTTCCACCTTTTTCTGTAGTCTTATTTCTGGACTGGAAAAATGTTTAAATTAAAAATAGTTTTTTAAGCACACCACGTATTCTTAATAGTTGTATCTGAGTAGCTTATATAATGACGAATATTATATTAAAAAATCATACCTTAATCCTTTATTTAAAATAATTTATTCATATTCATAATCAATATCAATAATTATTAATCCGGCTTAAGTTTACGTATACTTTAATTTCTAAATTTATTAAAAAGGAAGAACTATTTTTACAAATTGTTGTAATAATTTGTAAAGAAGACTAATACAACAGACAACATCAGAATATAATGAATAATTTACTGGATCGTTATATCTACTCTGGGTTATGTATTATTAAAACGCATCTAAGAGAACCAGGATATTACTTGTGAATAATAATATGATTATAATACGAAAAAAATTAAATTTGTTTTATTTATTTCGACAAAATCTGTGGTTAGAAAGAAGAACAATAGCCATCCGCTAACAAGTAAAATTTTAAATTAAAGAGTTTAACTATAAAGCTGTTTATATATATATATATATATACAGTATTGTTCGAAACCTAAGCAACTTTTCCCGAGTAAATACTCATGGTCGTTTTTCCATTTATTTATTATTATACATATACAGCCCGATTCTGTGAATTCTTGATAAATTTTTTTATCAAGATATTTTATCAAGATTTTTATCAACAAAAAGTTTGGTTGGTATTCTATGGAAACATTGATAAATAAAAGCTTTTATAATTCACCAGTGTGGTGAATTTCTATTGACAGTGGATTTTCTTTATTGTTATCAAATTATTGCTTGTAGAAGAAATGAAGAAAAAAAAAATTAATGTACAAGGTTAACTGTAATGATGGTTGTTAATTGAATAAAAACAAATATGTATAATTGAACTTTTTGTTTCTAAATAATTTTTTTTCTAAATAATGGCATTGTTCATAGAGTAGAAATATAACTTCCTCGTGCAGCTTCACCTTCACGTGTATATTGAGAATTACTAACTGCTGCAACTATATAATCACTAGTGACCACATCGTCAGTGATAAGCTCATTACCACCCGATTCAATTATAATGTTATGTAAAATTGCACATGATGCAATGATATCTCCTGCAAGCTTTTGGGAGTAGTGTAGCATTCGATGTTTAAGTAAATATCTAAATCGCATCTTAAGTATGCTAAACGCTCGCTCGATACAATTTCTAGAGCCAGGGCTCGAGAGGATATCCTTGATGTCCTAAAAGCCAAAATTCCCGTCGGACTGTTTATATATCATTCTGCCTTCGAATAAGGTGCTCACGTAGATCAGATGTGGCCCAAGTACCAGAATCATGTGTAATACCCAGAAATTTTGTAGTAAAAAATGTGAATACCAGACGATGATCACAGACCTAAACACCAAAACTTGTTTCAATATAGCAACATAAAAAAGGAGCAGTATAGAAATATAAAAAAATGTAAAAACCTTTACGATTCATGTACAAATTTAGTGGTAGCTCTGGGTTGTTTGAGGGACTACCCTCAATTAATTGCAACGTGCGTGCAATCAATTGTGCCAGTCACACTTTTTATGGCGAACAGCTTGAAAAATCTGTAAAACGTTTTTCAATATTACAGCATATGATTTATTAGAATTATTTTGATACCCTATTTTTGTGCCAGTTTCCTCTTCTGCGGAGATTGGAAATGAAATCTCTACACTTTTTGCCTTTACGATGAGTTGTGAAATATATCTCAAAGATCGATATATTGACGGCTGACTCATTGGCGAATTGCAGCTATTCCCAACGCATTTCTGGTATGATCCATGGCCGAAAAAGTGGAGCGTTGCGAAAACTTGAATTGTCAATGATAATGATGTTCTTTTGGAGTCATGAGGCTGCAAATCTGTAATTAATTGCTGAGCAAGAACACGACTCAGGCCTTCTTTTTTTCGCATTTTCTTCGTCTTCACAAATCAGCATTAACACAGTTATTTCTTCTTCCATTTTTTTAAAAGGATACGTAAATTTATACATGTATTTTAAAAAATAATCCATTATGTTGATATTTACATGAAGCGTGCACTATTTACCGAATCTGAATACACACACACACACACAATAAAATAGAGTTATCAATACCAAATTACCAAAAACTTCGATGGGTGTTTCGATATGACAATGACCCAAAACACTCATCTAAGCTAGTCAAGGATTGGTTATCAGCTAATGGGGTTTAAGTTTTCGATTGGCCACCTCAATCGCCAACGTGAATCCCATACAGAACCTCTTTGGAATTTTAAAACGGAGAGTTGGAACTCGACGCTTTAAAAATAAACAGGAGTTGATGAACTGTCTAAAATCAGAGTGGGAAGCTATACCAACATCTATTCTATCGAATCTTATTGAATCTATGCTCAAAAGATGTGCTAAGGTCGTAAGAAACAAAGGATATCATACCAAAATATCAAAAGTTGCTTAGGTTTTGAACAGCGAATTTTTAAGTTAATTTTGTTTTTATTTTATTATAACTTCCAAAGAAAATGAATTAAATTTTTGTTGTCATTTTTAGGTTATAGACACATTGTGTAGTAGTAAATAAAAAAAAAAAATATGTTCTATAAATTTATTTAAAGAAAAAATATGAGTCTATTATTACTTAGTGGGAAAAAGTTGCTTAGGTTTCGAACAGTACTGTATATATAAAGAGACAATGATATAATAAACTAAAAATATAAGCGTTTTTTGTCTTATCTCCCCTCCGCTTACAAGAGCTGCATAACTTGCGGCAAGTTTTCGCGTTGGGCTCACTTTTTCTAGGGTCATATTTCTTGACTTCTTTTTTCGCGTGACTAAAAAGCAAAAGAGCACAAGAATGAGTATGACCTAAGGCAATTGGCCTATGGATGGCTATCAATGAAGTGCAAGTGGACACAGCCAAAAAGTGTTTGGCTCGATATATGAGAAACTTTTGATTTTTTTATTTGTTGAAAACTTAAAGCGTCTGCTTATTCATTTTTAATTTTTATATTATTTTTTTTTTTCAGGGCGCATACTATTCGTTGGTTCTAACATGTGCTAATGGAAGATAATAAATTCAATTAAGGAATACAACTTTGAGGATTTTTTATTTCAGTTTTCTTTGTGCTGCAATAAAAAGTAGAAACAGTTGCAAAAAGACTTTCGATAATCAAATGAAATTATGAGAAAAAAGTGTATAAAAAAAGTTAATAGAAAGATCGATATTTTTCAAATGCATTTTAGGTTCAGGTTGAACTTACCTGAAAGCTCATTTTGGTATCATCTGCCCATTCGAATTGACCATTCTTTTCCAATTCAGCCCCCAGCCAATAAATCATTTGTGGCGAATAGTCAATTTGATTACGGATATTGGATGCTATAAATCTAAATGGATTTTTATTTGAGTTTATTTTTAAGAAATTGCAAAAAAAGAATTATAAGTGAACTAAAAAATTTACATATAAATTTTAAGTACTTGTTTACAAAATTTTGTTGTTTTTATGTCAAAGAGATCATAAAAATTTAATTGGGTCACGGTTATTTGGAAATAATTTTTTAGATTTAAAATTTTTCACCTGTGTTCATCTGCTGAAGAAACTGAGGTAAGTTTGGCTCCCATACCTCGACAGACTTGTTGTGCTGTCCAATAATCAACTTCCGGATAAGATACGAATAAATAACACGAACCATTGTAGGGTTTTAAACGTTCATTCGAGCATTCAGACGCAGCTAAAATATAAAAAGTATGGGATAATTTTTTAAAGGGTTTTAATAACTTTATTTATTACTTTAAATTACTGCTTTTTTGCAACAATCTGCAATTCTCTTTTGCATTGAATTATAACACACACAATATTAATAGACATTAGATTTAAAAACAAGGTTACAAAATGCAAGCATTTAAATGCATATTTTAAATAAAAAAGACTTTAACATAAATAAAAACAAAAGTACACAATAAATATAATTATTTTTGTTAATGTTTTTTGTTTTTGGTATGCGTAATAAATGTTGATATTTATTTACGTTTTCATTTATTTTATTTTCTTTTAAAATTTCACTTTAAATTTATTCATAAAAATGTATATGTTTGACAAGTACCTTTTTTGATAAACAAAGTAAATAAAATAATTTGCATAAATTAAATCAGAATAATAAAAAAACTTACTTTTCTTAATTACTATCGCACGCTACAGCGAATGGTGTTTTAAGATATTAAATATCTAATGTAGAGGTCAGGATTATCGTTACATGTTGTAAAGAGGTTCGAAGCAAGGCTCAGGATGTTCTCGAAAAAAAAAAGCACTTAATCCCCTTACTCTATTTGTTTATTCTTTTTTTAATTCCTTTTTTATTTTTATTTTACTTATTGTTTCCTTAAAAAAACTTGGATATTCGAGGATTATACGGCCCAGCACATAAAAAAACCAAAGACTTCCCGTCCCCGTGTTACTCGTTCTTCAGCTTCCTACTAGAATGATCCCTCTTAGTCGATTTCGCAATATTTATGGCAAATTCTGGAAGTTTGTTTAGTAACCACAACACCGGGGATTAATGGCATTAATACCAGTTAATTTCTAAGTACTATCATTAGCACGCATGGCTGTCAAAACTAGTAGTTGCCCTGTGCACTACCACTAATATGGCTGGGCACTATGTAAAAACCCTAAGTTTTCCTGTACACTACAACAAGGAACTTTTTCCTCATCGTGAAAGGTCAGTAGTACAGCTATCACTTGCACCAGTGATCTGATCACCTTGACAGACAAGCCACAACTGAATCTCTAATAGTGAGTTCACATCAGCATTACTTACTGCCATCCCTAAATTACGACGTAAAGCGCAAGATATCTGTCAAAATTTCTCATGTACATACAAAATGTATGAAGCATCTCTAAATAGCACGGCGTCAACGCTTAGCAATTGGAAAATCCAATTTTGACAGCGCGTAAGATAATGCAGTTGCCTGCAAGCTACTGTTGTTTACATATTTTGTTGTATTATTTAGAAAACGTTACAAAACAGTAATGACATTTTTGTTTTTTTCAGGCTTATATAGCGTTTTTATCACTATTTTGCATTTCATTTTATAGGGTTTTATTAAAAGTGATAGGTTAACATTACTGTTCACAAAAAACGTTGCGCTTTTATTTAGGTATGCACCTTCAGCGTAAAAGCCATGCGTTATTTTGCGTCGCGTCTTACGCGCTAATTTAGGGATGGCAGTTAGATTAGGTTTATTGGTTCACATACATTTACTCGCTCTTACATCTACTCTCAAACAAAACTAATTCCTCTCTTAAACCAATACATCTCTTGTTAAACCCTCTAGCCGGCAAGCCTGCCTTTAGACGGTGCATAATAAATACGTAGCTATGCAGCTCAGCAGAGAAACCAACAATTCTCTTATTTAGACCAGTAGTAGCAAGCATTTGTCATTTGACTGTAAACTGTTGAGTGCCAAAGAAATTTTTTTGACAAAATATAGAAAATAATTGTTCGTGTATCAAGTGGAATTTTGAACAAAGTGTAAAATCCTGTTAATTTATAAATTGCGCGTAAAAAATTATTTTCATACAGGTAAATGTATATTCTTTTGTGTAAAGTGTTTTTATTATCAAGTTTTCAGCAAACCTTAGCTTTTAGCCGGTGAAAACTGGACACGGTCTAACGGCGGACCTGCCGGTTCCAAACTACTTTTGCATATACACTGCTTTGCTTTACAGCGTTTTTTCGTTTCATATTTCTTTAAATATTTTTTGCTTTTAAACATTCCAGGAAAGAATTAACTGTTTGAAATGTCGCAATGAAAAAATTTTAATTGTTCAAAATCAACTGAAAAAGAAATTGAAGCACTCATGGCTGAATCAGTAGATGGCGCGGATGCAGAAGATGATTTTGACTTGGACGACGATGATGATTTGGAAGACCCAGACTTTCAACAGCCAAACGTAGACTTTGGCACTTTAGAAGAAGAGTGTGAAAATGCAGACAACAAGGATTTTCTTTCTGAAATCATAAATGTCTGTGAAAACTCAGAAAATTATCTGCCAGAAGTAAACAACAACAACGAGCATTATGAAGAGTTCTTACCATACTCCTCCTGCTCTACCAGAAGAAGCTGGTGAAAATGCAGTAGTGTCCAAGGCGGGGGGGTTAGCAGAAATGTGAAAGATATTTCTCCCCAAAACATAGAGTTCAAAAAGATTTACGGAAAAAAAACTTTCCTTAAATTAAAAAAAAAACGATATAGTTTATTAAGGAAACAAGGAATTGCCGCAACAATTCAAGGAAATAACCACACCATTCCAATGCTTTACGCATGTTTTCAACGATGACTTGTTGAATGAAATTCTGTATCAGAGTAATCTGTATGCAATACAACGAGATGTGTACCTGTAGCCTAACGTTAAGAGTTACTGGTTCAAACATTGCCAGTTAGAAATGCAATGACTTCCAAACAGTTTTTTTCAATCAGAAAATACTTTCACTTTAATGACACCACAAAAATGAAAAAACCACAGGAAGCAGGATATGATGAGCTGTACAAAATTCAAAGCAATTTGACGCTGTTCCAATAAACACCTTGGCTATGCATTGATGAACAAATGTATTCAACAAAAATGTTAAAAAAATTTCGGCAATATATGCCCGCTCTCGCTAAAGACCGTCGCCACTGGCTGTTTATTTGTTACGTTTGGCGAGCGCTTTCGATGTAAGCACATCATTTTCAAGCCGCATTTGGTACTGGAACTAATCAAACCGCGGATTGAAAATGATGTTCTCACATCGAAAGCGCTCGCCAAACGTACCAAATAAACAGCCAGTGACGACGGTCTTCACCGAGAGGTATGACAACAGTATAATATTTACTGACGGAACAAATCCGATTTACTTAATACCAAACAAACTAATAATTTCCACACATTTTTTAAAAAATTATTTAATTTTTAATTCAAGATTTGGATATAGCAGAGACAGTTGTAGTACAATTATTGTATTAACTTACAAAACTAAATGAGAGTTAATAGAAATATTAATAAATTAAAAACAAAAACTATACTATTCGACTCATCTACATTTAAACAAACAGAAAATAACAATAAAAAATCAAACAAATCTAGGAAAACGAAACTGAAACAAAGATTAAGCTTTGAAATCGACTTACCGCTAAACGAATGACTTCCTAGATAGAGTTTATAGTTGCAATTTTAAGGTTTTAATTTCAAAAGCGGAAGTAATTAATTTTAGTAGTGGAAGGAGAAGTTAGTAGTAGTTTACGAATTTATTGACATTTTTACGTATTTTTTGGTTGTGTGGAATTGAGATTGTAGTACAGTTATAAATTTGTTGAGGAGTAGTATCAGGTGGATTTTTATTCACAGATTTAATATGATTTTTTTTTAAATTATTTACATATATAAAGTTGTTCAGCATGTGCATTGTATTTGTTTATTGATTTGATTAAGTATTTGCGTATAATTAAATAGTAATAAATTTAAATAAATATTATATTTTATATATGTATTTATTATTGAGGTACAAATTTATTTGATGAGTTTTACATAAACAAAATACTGAAAGAATTGCAAAATAGTACATAAAACAACATTGTGCATGATTTCCTTTTAATGGAATTATTCGATGCAACTTTGTAGTAAAAGCAAAAAACTACATGAATTATACAATAAATAGCTGTAGAAATTAAAAAGAAAAGCAACTAAATTCGATTCAACAAAGAAAAGGCAAAAAAAAAACTTTATTATTTTCAATTTGGCTTGATCTGTGTGTTTATAATTATTAACAAAAAAATACTACATGAAAAAACCTAATATATAAATCTCGTTGTAATTATGTTTGTATGTTGCTTTTAAGCCAGATAGAATAAGAACAAGAGAATAAATTTTATTAATTCTTTTTTCAATTCATAAGATTAATAAACAGCACAAACTTTTGAGACCGACAATCATTCCAGAAATTTGAATTTTCATCTCTCGAGTACACACATTCCTTCAATGTGCAGGTTTCTTTGTACTATTAAGAGAGTATGTGTTGTGTACGCCATAAAAATCACAATGTTATTAAAATGATGACTGATTTTCAAGGTAAATAATAATGTAGTAACGTTGTTCAAGCATCAGAGCATATTATCTCTGAATATCAAAAAGTAAGCAAACTATGACAGTTCCTTTGACAGTTAACCCTTTTGTATGTTCTATTGGCTTAAATAATTCCAAGCTATATATATGTCTATCGCAGCCAATATCCTAAAACAATATTGATGAATATTGTTATATTTTTTACCAGGGGTAACATTTATGCAGATATGCACAGTTTAAAATTCTGAAACAGAGGGGAAATATTTAAGAAAGGGAAATATTTAAAAAACCAACCATTTATGCATGAAGGTCACGAGTTTAAGTATTCGCTTATATTAAACTGCCCATACGATTTTGATTTACCACCTGAAAACTGGTATTGTTTGAATTGAAAAACATTAATTTTTTTTGTTTACCAACGCATTCGTAAGAACGATAGATAAATTATTAACTTGTAAGTTCTTTTAAAAATGTAAGTGTCGCTAAAAAGAATGTTTAATATTTAAGAATTTAAAATTTTTTTTGTTTTCTAATTTTCTGCTTTGATAGGGTTTTAATAACACACTCTTTTTAAACTCCATTTAGATCACATCAAAAAAAAAAAACATGAGCTTGGGACTGAATAAAACTGTCTTCAACAGTGTGATATTATTTTATTACTTATTTCAGCCAAAAAAAGTTTGAAAACTAAAAAATAGCATTTGCCGATAACCTCGGATTGCAGAAGCAAAAGTATAGTTTTACATGATGGGAAGGAAAATGAGAGAAAAATTCTTTTTTTTTTGGGTGTAAATTTCGTTTTAGTTCTCATTCGGTTTTCTTAAATTAAATTTAATATTGTTGCGTTAAATCAAAGAATATTAACTTTTGCTTTAATTAAAGTACTCATTTTTTAAAGTATAATGTTAAAGTCTTAAGACCTTATTCATAATCAATTATAAAATTTATTACAGGTAAATAAAAAAATTTTGAATGGAATTTTTGTTTAATAAACCTATTATAAAAATAAAAATTGACTTAGTGAATAACTCGAGTTAGTCCTACATCCACTTTAGCTCTTGTTTCTCGTTGGTATCTAAAAACTTTTCTGCTGTCTTTAAATATTTGATTTGGGAATTGTGTTTGTTCCTAATAAATTTTTTTTGAATTAAAAGTTGTGAGCCTTAAACAACAGTCATCATTTTTTTATGTCCTTTACTCTTGATTAATCGAGTGTATTTGTATTTTGAAAAATTATAAAGTGATTTTATACTCAACTTGAGATTTAAAATTAATTAAATTAGCAGAATATTAGAAATAAAAGAGTACTAGTTAAAATAAAAAAGTTTTCTGAAAACTTCTGAATAATAAAATAAAAAGAGCTTTTTCAAGGGAACAAATATTTTATATGAGTTATGAAACCAAAATTATATATTAAAAAAAAAATAAATTTTAAACCTAATTTTATTATTTAATTTAGAAAAATTTGTTTTAAAAAATAGATAAATGTTATTTTAACACACTGACATATATTAATGAATGAAATGTTTTTAAGAAAATATATTGAATAAAAATTCTAATACTCACTATTCTCCATGTACGTCTTGGCTTTGTAACCACTAAAATGATGAGAATAATCGGAAACAAAGTGTAAACCCAAATAAGAGCCTGATGAGATATAACGCAACAGTTTCAGTTTAGTACTCCAATCGCCACATAAGCGTTTGGGCAAAACTTCTTGTTGTCTTTTATTTTTGTTAATGTTATTATTGTGACCGCTGCTAGATGGCCCATAATGCTGAAAATAAGGATTACCTTTGGGATAATCTGGTGTTTGTATAACAAAATTATTACGTGGACTATAAAGACTTGAATAGATTTGCAGCAATTTTTGATAATTATTTTGAGCCAAGTTGTATCCGTTGTAATCGGTATTTCGTGGAGTATAAACATGTTCATATGGAGCATTTGCTGATGATGATGCAGAACTTCGTTTGGGAATAGGTTTAATATTTGGATTATTAAGGTTAATTTTTTGCTTAAGATTAAGACTATTTGGTATATTGCTATCGATATTTGGGTATGAAGATGTAAAAGTTTCAGTTAATTTTGGTTCAGTAATCTCCAGATAATCATAAGTACATCTAAAATATAAAAAAAAAAAGAAATCAAGATATATTTAAATTAATATTAAAGTCTGTGCTGTTTCTCATATCATTTACCCTTGTTCATTTTCTATAACGAGTTCTTCGAATTCGATAACTATTCTATAACCCATTGGAGCTGTAATTGTCGTAAAACAATTTGCATTATCTGGATACTGGCGTGGAAAAAAAGGACTCCACAGGGACGCTCGCGGATGTTCTTTGCTTAACGATACAGTTTTATTGCAGTCATTGATCCAATTACGCCGCAAAGAATCTACGCAAAATTAAAAAAGAATATTTTTCTTTTTGTACCTAAAGAATTATGCTAAAACTTTAACCAACCATCACTCATGGCCGTCTCACAAATTAAATAATTCCTGGCACTACAATCTCTATCATTCCACATGTATTTGTTGGTTAAAGGACTGCGATTCGACTGCACTCCCGGTGGTGTACGAAAATAACGTCTTAGCTCTATGCAGTCCTGGCTACTAAGACCATCATCATTGGGTTGCCTGTTATAGTGACCATGTTGTGACCAGCCGGGAAACCAATCTACAGATTTTTTCAAAATTATATCGTTAATCTGTAAGTTGTTTTTCATATTTTCTCTTACTTGTATATTGAAATGTCAAGCCATCACTCCAGCGAAAATCTCCCTCATAACTTTTATCTGAACCACCAACCCAGTATGCATTGTGATCTGTGTAGCCTGGGCTTTGTAGTAACAGTTCATTTATGGTTTTTTGTTGCTGTTCGCTGCGTACAGAAACTAAATGCCCTCCCAGTTTAGAACAATATTTTTCAGACTCATGCCAGCTCATGGGCGTTTCAATGGCTGCTATACAAAATTGTTCCATGGCAATCCAACCAAAGGCACAGTTTGAGACAATATCCGGTATAGATCGAGCTTGATAAGATAAATATATCGCAGGTATTTCTTTATTCAGCCGTTTGCTAGAGACTGGCTTTTTTACTTCTAGACTAGATTCCTTAGAGCTGAGTGAAGCACGAAAAAGATGCACACTTATAGTATTACTAGATGATTCCAAAATAAAAGCGCGCACATGTTTTGTGTCATTAACGCAGTGTGACCATTTGGAATGATCACTTTCAAAAACCTTTATCACAACACCCACACAATTGGCTGTGCCAGAAAAAGCCATTTGCAAATTTGCCTTAGTTGCAGCCAAAAATCCAAGTGAATCCAAGCGAAAACTACCAAAAGACTTATGTTTTATGTTCTCCGGCAAGTTAAGATTACTTGTGGTATTTACATTAGGCAGTTTATAAAGTGGCATTACTGATGACGAAAACGAAGAAGAAGCTTCAAAATTATTACCACTATTTACAGTTAAATTTATCACTTGTGCATTTACTGTAGTCCCCTGACTCGTAAAGATTGTATATAATTCCTCTTCCTGCACCGCATCGATATTTTTTGACATCAATGTGGGCATTGGCAAAATATCACTATCGTTATTGCTCACCATACGCAGTAGAACACGATTTCCGTATGGCAGATGTATGCGAAAGAAACACTCCAGAGTATCTTTCGTACTTGGTCGTATATAAAACTCACCGCTTTTATTGCTAGTGCTTACATTATAACAATAATCGACTAATTTGTAACTTAAACTGAACATAGGATTTCTATAGAAGTGAATGGACGCCTCTTCATCTTCAATATTAAAATGATGGATGCGATCTGTGGCCTCTAATTCTTCCAATTTGCCACACATTGTCTTATGATTATTGAAGCGTACGTAGCCACCACTGCTGCAAGGTACATTAAGTCTTTGTAACTCGACAAGCATACCAGGGGCAGCTTGTTGGTTATCGAGTGCTGTAACTTGGCTGAGATGTTTATAAGAGGGAAAATGCACTGTACAATTTATACAATATAAAGGCAAAATGGTATAGTCCAGTGTACCCATGGAATTTTCGCGTAATATAAGTTGGCAGTCTTCAATAACAAAAACAGAGAAGAGTAAAAAATTACAGACAAAAAAATAATAACTGCGATAAGATTGATTTTATCTTTTTTTCGTTTTCCATTAACATTGAATATTCTTTCAAAAATGTAACAATGTGCTTAATAAGAATTCACACTTACCTTTACGTAGTTGGAATTGAAAAGTTTTCCTATAAACCACAATTTGTGCTTCATCAACATTTGATGCAGCCATGTTGCCGTTAGCATTTAACCAGACATTATTACCGGAGTTTGAACTCTTGGTGCTGCTTTTATAACTTTTGTATGTTTTAGGTTTCAGGCGAAAAAAAACTCTAAAATAATGGTTAAAATTTTATTTTAGTGTAATGTATTAAACTAAAAGAAAGTATTTGTTTTAATGTAATTATAATAAATCCCTAATTGAAATTCTATGCCAAAGACAACAAATATGTTAAAACTTTTACCAAAGTTATAAAGGGGGTGTCAGCATGTAAAACAGCAACATAACACGGTGTATGAATTGACAAAAGAGGCGAATTAATATAAACAGAAATTAAAATCTGCAAATTATAAAAGGAAATTAATTCTTGTGTAGTCGTATCTGATAAGTTAATAAAGGTGCCTGCATATTAGAAAAGCTGATAAGATGGTTAAGATGCTTGAATAATAACACAAGGAAATCGTTGTCCAAACATGAGCAAAGCTCTTGTTTGATAGGAAAGTAACAAGTTAACAATAGATTAAGAGTTGGACCCCAGTAGGTGAAACAGAAAGACGACATTGAGTAATTCGAAACTTGCTGATAGGTCGCACATGAGGTAGATCTTAATAAATTATTTTGTGTACGACATTAGAATGAAACTCGCAAAGCTTCAAGTATGGAAAGAATAACGTGGAAAACCCGTGGAAAAATTTCAATTTTTCAAAATAAAATTAATATATAAAAAATTACATGAGTTGTTAAGCTATGAATAACTTAAGAACAATTAAGTTTTCTTGTCAATGAAAAAAACTCCACAGAAAATAAAAAGTTATGAAGAACCAAAGTATTGTTTTTATGCCAACCGCAGGTGAATAAAATTACGACATTTTACACTGATCACAATTTTAAAGAATTCAATGCAATACTGGTAACACTAAAAATTCTTTAAGACGAGTTATTAACATATATTGCGGTATAGTCTTAGTTGTGTGCTTTAAGTTGTTGAAAACAAATGTAGAAGGACTTACCTAAACTGAATAGTGTCGTCTTGCTCACAAAGGTCGTTTACCATCCATAAGCCCAAGGATTCCGTGCTAATACTGCCAGCAGCATTAGTATTGCTTTTTATTCTACCCTGCCATGTATTTTGCGGTGAGCAGATGTTTGTTGCAGCTTCAATCTCAGGTGGTTTTCTACGTTTTTTCTTTTCAGATGTTGTGGACCACTTATTATTATTGCTGTTGTTTGTATCATATTGATGTCTTTGATTAAGTCCAAAAGCATTTTTTGTTGCCTTAAAAAGACTATTTGCAGGTAATTTTTCAATATTTTCTTCTACTTCAAATGATTTTATTGAATATCTTTCATCATCATCTTCTATTTTTTCTTTCTCTTTTCGTTCTAAAATTAAACTAGAATTTAAATCATACAAGTTTTTTGTTAACGCATCGCCACCTGAGTGTGTATGAGTGTTAGCATCGTTCTTTCTCTTCCATTTCCCTGTATGCAGCGGTGAAACGAACTGTGAAATAGGCAACTTGTTGCTAAAGTTATCACTGCTATCAACGCCATTTACGCCCTTACTACTGCTTCTACTATCGTCATCACCAGTTAAGTCATCATTGATGCTGTCACTATTAGCAATAAAAGTGCCTCGTTCGTTGGAACTTAAAAGCGACACTGATTCAACAAAAAAGTCTCCAGTGTATTGAAGTATTTGTGGTATATTTCGCTGCTTTTGTTGTTGTGTTATCATTAGTGATTCAGCTGACGATGTTGGGGGAAAAGTTTTTGTCGGTGTTGCAAAAACTGGCAAACTTGTTGTAAGACGAACTTAAGCACATAAGAAAGTGGAAAAGTTTAAGAAAATAAATTCGATTTAAATAACATTTAAATGCAATTGTAGTTTTAAATTGAATAATTGCAATTTTCTTTAATTACGAGCTGTTCAACGAACAAAAAAAAAAAACATTAGAGTAATCAATTTTGTGGAAATATAAAAATGTTTGGATATTGTTAAATTTAATAAGTAACAATTTAAAATGTAGATATTAAAAGAATATTTGTACTCTAACTAGTATATACCAAACATTGTGGCAATTAGTATTTACCACTTAAAAAATACACATAAATATGTTCATACTAATTATTGTAACCAAAACCGAAAGCTAATTTTTAAATTTAAACATATTTTAACAACTTTTAAAAAACATTATATTATAACTGTTACCATTAAAAACAAAATAGTTTGGAATTATTTTCTTTTTCAGAAGGATCCGCAAATCTTATGTAATAGCACAGAGAATTTCCCTTTCTTAGCTTGTTAATAATAGTTTTATTAATAAAACTCTGGCCCATAATCATAGTCACACCAAAGAATATAAATAAATATATGAAGATGTATTACTGCCATCACACACATCACAAATATGAAAAATACTTTTTTTTTATTATGGAAGTGGCGTTAAAGAAAACGTAAACAAATTTTAGCGTATAGGAATATTAAAAAACGAAGCGAAAAACTTTCAGCTGAGCTCCTGCATGTACTTGACATGGACATAATTTGGTATATATTTTTTAATTTTTTACAAATTACAAATCGTATATCCAAAACTCAAAAGTATATCGTAAGCTAAAATGAAAACTCATGTAATAAAAAGAAATCAAAACTATGTTTTTGATTGCAGGGATGTACAATTTCGTTTAAAGCATGAAATTCAATATAAAAAGAATTTTGTTTAGGTTTTTCATTTTTGGTCCTCATTTTTGTATAAAATAATGGATTTTCTGAAATAAAGTTTAGGGATAAGAAAGGATATTTTGTATTATATAAGTATATATGAATGATTTTGTACCTTATGTTATCACATCGATAATTCAAGATTTCAAAATATTTTGGAAATAATTCAGCCATTTGTAAACAGCTAGGCTGAGGAGTATTCAAGTTTAAGCTCTAAAGCTGGGTATTATACACTTTCCCGAAATGGCGCTATGTTGTCTCAAACTACCAAAAAAATCAATTAAATTTGCTTAAAATTGTATCCATTATTTTCATCTTATTTTTCAAACACATGGTCTTTATCTTTTATTTTTTCAATATTTCGCTACTCCTTTGTGTAGAATCATCAGGAAAAACAAATATTTATTTCCTGATGATGCTACACAAAGGAGAAGCGAAATATTAAAAAAATAAAACTAAAAGATAAGGACCTTGTGTTTGAAAAATAAGTTAAAAATACAGTTAATTAAAAGGTAAAATAAAAAACGATATTATTTCACCCAGTATTTAAAAAAAACTTAGCCAGGGTATCGAAAAATCAAAAATTTTAATTTTAAAATGCTTACAACTCAATTATTTTCAAACATAAACATGCAGATTAAAGCACCATTTGGTAGGTATTGATGAGCATTTTTGGACAATGTATAATTTTTAAAAATCAGACAAAAATTAAAGAAACGCCAAGCATTGAAAATTTTTTCAGGTGCGAGGTACTCAATTTTGAGACCACATAGACTATTCCGGGAAAGTATACGCTACCCAGGTTCAAAGCTTAAATTTGAATACTCCTCTGCTATCCTCGTGCCAAATTTTGTACCAAATGGCCAAGCCGTGTACAAATGGCTGAGTTATTTGCAAAATATTTTTATTCTGCCCCACTGTGCAGCGTCAAGTTTGTCGTGAGCTTCTTCAACTCTTTTCTAAATATTTTTAGATTTAAGACTTTCTATCATTAGTTTAGGAACTTCAAACTTATTAGCAAATTTATTCTATTTATCGATTCTAAAATTTTATAATGTATCTTATTCCTTCGTATAGGTTTCGTAGTGTTTATACAAAAAAATATTCTTTCCACATTAACACTGAGGCAGCGATTTCATAAAAGAAATAACTTTTGATTTATCTTCGTATAAACTATTGCCCAAAACACAAAAATGAAATTTTTTATGTATACTTATGCCAATAAATAGCTGTACATTTATTCCACTGGCTTTTGTATGTAGTTGAATCAAACCTTTCAATCAATGGATGTTTTTAAAATTCTTAAATTGTTAATTTTTTAATAGTCCGTAGTTTATCATATGTTTAGGAATCTTTTAAGTATTCTAAACAATAAATAATCGATTTGGTCTGAAACAAGTAACAATAGTAATTCTTCAGTACATTCTATGACAACAGCTATGACGGTGATATCCGAAGAATTGTTTGCTTAATAAAATTTAAATTAAGTGCAGAGTCCAAGAAGTAGTCATACAATTCCTTAACAAGAAATTCTACAAAGTTGGGTATTAATTGACTTCTGCAGAGCTGCATAACTTTAGTATTTTAACTGATTTTCCTTTTTAAGTAAAATAGAAGGAAATTTTTTTGACGCACACATATTGCTTAAATTTCTGTTTCAATGGCAGTTTAATTATTAAGCCATAAGCCCAGGTTCTAAAAAAATCTGATGATTCCTGCGCTTTTACCTTGTAAATTTAAAATGCCCAAAAAATCTGTTGTTATTTTTACCTCTTTTTCGGTAAAATACCGAATGCAAACTGCTATCCACTTAACTCGATACATCCGGTTACTCAACAATCAGTTTACTGGCATTCTATATTAACATTCAATATTAACTGTTTTAAAAAAGCAGGCGCTAAAACAAATTTTTTTATTGCCTAGAAGTTTTTCCTATGCATTTTTAAAGTTATGGCACTTTTTGAAAATAATTTGCAAAGATAACCAATTGGTATTATAATAGAATGTGTAATTTAATTTGCCGTACAAAAATATTTAAGTCAATGTTTAGCATCTACACGAAAGAGTTTATATTGCGATGCTTTTAATATGTTAGCTCGATTAGATAGCAGCAGAGTAGGAATTTACTAATATTTAGGGAGAAATACTCTTATCTGGCTACACTGACGGCTACTGCTAGCTTAAGAGTAAAACCACAAAGAGAGATTATTATTCTCAGCAAACTTATCATTCTCATCTCACAGAAATTCATTGTTATATACGTGCGTGCATGTATGTTTGTATATATTTACATTACAAAATAACCCGCGCAAGCCAGTGTTGTCAGTCTTGACGATTCTCGCCAAACGTTGCAATATAAAATCGTTTTTGGCAATAGAAATATTACATTAGCAAGATACCTGGAAATATTTTTGGCTATTTCTCATGATTTTCTTCATAATGATATTACAATTAAAAAAAAAAAAATAAAATAAATAAGAACCTTTGCAGCTTTAATTTATATGTTTTAGGACGATTTAAATGTAGGTATATCGGTGAATTAACCAAATTCACTTTAAAATTTTATAGAAGATTTTTAATTTGCCTTGGAATACATAAATAATAATTTTTTAATTAAATATCAAGTGATAAAGGCGGCAGTGAGATACAGTGGGTGGATGCAGTTAAAGTACTAATTTTCTTTAATATTGACGGCTGAAAACAATAAACAGCCTATTTAATGTAGAAATAGAATTAAAAATGCAATAATTATAATAAAAATATAATAATAATAACAGTGACGACGGGTCGCATGTGACCAGCTCAGGGTAGCATGTGACCAGCTTATGGCTCTTTACGATGCAAATTGTATCACAAATAGTACCTTTCTTTTTTTTCTAGTTTTTTCCTCTTTTTTATAGTAATTGTAATTTTATTTTACTTACACCTTTGTGTTAACTGTTGTTTGCTAGCTAGTGGCGAAGGTGTAACAGTGGTCACTAAATAGTCACAAAAGCATCAGTTTTTACAGGGGTGTTAGTATTATAAAATAGACAAAAGGTTTGAATCTTTGTATTTGCAATGACAATAAAATTTAGTATCGATTTCTGCAACATACGTGGGTTAAGAGCGAATTTCTTCTCTGTGTATGCACACAGTTGTCTCCATCGGCCTGATATTTTCGCCTTATGTGAGACCCAGGTATCTGAGGATGCTGATCCACAGGATTTTCATTTGCCTGGGTACTCTCTTCTACCTTTTTTTAGTCAATATAGGGGCCTTTCGATGTACATTCGTAATGAAGTCATGTACCAGTGCCAGCAATCATTAGGCACAAATGATCCTAAATTTAACTGTCTTTGGGTTAAATTCAAAATCTTTCCGATTCCATATCGAGAATCCTAGAAAGCTGTCCGAACAGTGAAATTGTTGTTGCTGGAGATTTCAATGTTCACAACTCGTCTTGGATTCGCCATTCGAACCGTACAACCCTAGAGGGCCAATATATTGAGCTATTCCCCGCGCACAACCAACTCGCGCAATTAATTAACGAACCAACACATATTTCGTGTGTTGAAGGGCAACAACGTAATACCCTCGACCTTTTCCTTACCTCATACCCTGAAAAGTATGAGGTAAGTATTCATGCGCCTCTCGGTAACTCGGATCACTGCACCATTTTCACCTCCTTTTCGGTAGCTAATCTTCACAACGTTTCAAAAATGGCCATGAAACATTTAAAATATATGTACGAAAAGGCTCATTGGGCTGAGCTCAACGAATTTTTTTGGCATTTTAACTGGAAACTTTGTTTTCTGGACAATAAAGTCGATGCCATGGCGGAAATGGTTGTGAACATTATTTTGCTTGGAATGAAAACTTTCATTCCATCTAAGCAAGTCCGTGTTAATCCAAGAAAGAATTCTTGGTTTAATCAGACGTGCAAATATGCAGTCAGATCCAGAGAGGAAGCATTCAAAATATGGCGGTGTAACAAAAACGCCGTAACTGATTTGCTACGTAAAAAGGCGAGATCTTCGTGTGCCAAAATACTAAGGCGCGAAAAAGCTTTATACGAGCAGCGCCTTCGTGCTGAAGTTCTTTCTACCACTCGGGGTAGCAAGAGCCTTTGGTCATTCGTTAAAAGAGTGAAGGATAATGCTAGTTCCTCAATTCCACCACTTTTAAAGGGTGATCAAATAATTAACGACCCGGTTGATAAAGCTAACGTCTTGGCTGAAACTTTTGCAAGTAACTCCTACTTGCCGGAAAGCAATCAACCACTGTGTCAGTAACTATTCCAAATATATTCTTTCGAGCACGTGCAGTTAAAAAGCAGTGTTCTTGGACGTTAACGCGTCCATTAGCAAAACTTTCCACCATTTTGTACCATGTTGTTGAGTTCCCATCATGTTAGAAGGTTGCTAATGTAACACCAATCCCCAAAAAGGAAGAGGCTAGCAACCCAGAAAAATTTATTTATCTCATTCTACAACTCAGAAATCTGCCTTAAGTAAAAACATCAATATAACACAGTAAAATTAGAACGTTAAAAATTAATTTAATGATATATGAGACACATATTATTGAATAAGTTTTTGTTTTTTCCCATTTTAAAGTGTGTGTGAAAGACAGAATAAAGTGTTGAAGCATCTGCATGGTTAGCGTTGGTTGAGGTGCCTGCTTGCCATCTCTTTAGAAAAAATCACCATCATCATCAGCGTCAGATTATTGTGGTGTGACTGACTGCTCTGTTTAAGAAGACTTAAGGTTGCTAAGAAAAAGAATGGCAGTACATATTTCGGTGGACCCACAGAGAAGGATCCGGCTCCATTAGCAACGACTAAAACGATATGAGCTCAATTCTCGTCCGAGTCACAAGTTATTACGTTAAATCTTACTGCGTCGATTAATTATTACGATTGGAATGAAATTTGAGTACCTATATTTGCAGTTAATTTTAAACAGAGGAATAATTATTTTTTAAGGTGAGCAGAACTTTTTTTATAAGTTATCTTTTCTACATTTTTGAACATGGGAATATAATTTTTAAAAGTCGATTATACGTACAGATAAAAATTTATATATTTTGTTTATCTGTTTGTTATTCTGTAGTTTGAGTTAAATCTTTTTGGTATCCTGTGGTTAATGGTTTTTTTTAGAAATAAAAAATTGTTTTACAAATGTATGTTTGTGGACGTTTTCCAAAGAAAACAAGAAAAATTAGACGCTAGCACAATGAAATGCTGCACTTTCTGGACCGCTACGTCCTTCATCAGCATTCTTTGCATCTATCTACTTTTTAGTTGTGTAATTGTAAACATCATCTATTTAACGAATCAAAGTTGTAAATAAGAATACGAGTAGTATTCATATCAATATTAATTTGGTTAGACAAAATTTACACACAAACTAAAGTATTTCTTCGACGTCCTCTCTGAATTTCATCTTGTACATTTGTTCTTGCTTTGTTCCAATCATCGATCGGACACGAATGCAAATTTAATTCATTTATAATATCCACAATACAAATCCTAAATTAATTGAAATTAAATTTATACTTATTTTAAAAAGTTCAATTCCATTTCAGTAGGTTGAAATTTTAAAATTTTTGGTGATATTTTAAAAATCTATAAATTTACTAAGTATTATCATAATATGAACTGCATATATATGTTAAGGCCTCTTGTTTATTCTCCCCTAAATAAGACATTTTATATCTATAATTATAGATTCAAAAAAAGTAGTAGTATACTTTATATTTTTTCAATGTACAAAAAAAAAATAATAATAATAATAATTAAATAAATAAATAAATAAAAATTTGTAGATATCTGCATGGCATTTAAATCTGGAGATACAGTGCCACTCAGCATAATTGAAATTTAGATGATGTTTAAATGATTGCTCATGAAATCTTTCTTTTTTTTGTTAAAGTAATAAAAAAATGAAATACTATTCACTTAATTTAAATATTGTCGTAAAATGCAAAGCTGTAAATGAATTATTAATTTTTGAATTGATTCGCGAATCATTCATGCACTGAATTAATTCTTTTTACACAAAAAAAAAATGAATTGAATTAAATGAAATTTAAGTCAATTGAAATGAACTTGGTAAAAAGGAATTGCAATTCGCATCCAATTAAAATGAACGTATGTTGAATGAGTTGCAATTTGTTTCTAATTCAAACGAATTTGTCAAATTAAACTAATTTTTGGAAATAATTAGCAATGCATTACCAACTGATTTTAACTAAATTGATTAAAATTTTAATCGATGTTTTCATTGATCTTTGATCATTAATTATTTTCAGTTTGTTAGGAGAAATTTTCATTTTTTATTCGCCTAGATCTGCTTTGGAATTTGATTGAGTGCAACTCCTTTTGATTTCATTTATTTTAGTAACAGTTCAGTTTAAACGAATAAAAAATGAAGTGCAGTACTTTAACAAATTTGTTTCAATTAAATAGAGTATTTCATTTACAGCTCTAATTTTGAATTATTTTGCATAGTAATGTTGACTGAACGATGTCCGTCGGTCCGTCCGTGTTCTTGTTAAATTCAATTTTGCCAAGGCTTAAGATAAGCTAGAAAAAATTTGAACATACCAATCGATGATGATTGAGAATCAGCAGTATCGGTCCATAACCTTTGAGAAAGCTGGCAAAACACTACGCTTGCCTCTAATTTTTCCATACCTTTTTAAACTTTCGTTTTCAGGTGGTTCTCTTTAGTACTTATTTAAATCTCACTGTTGTTCAGCATAATACTAGTTGGGACAACTTAAGATTTTCACCGCTTGTATTGAACAGAAATGAAAGAATACCTTATGCCTTATTCATAATCTTCTTGTGAGTACACAAAGATGTTTAAGTAATTGTGGTAGAATGAAAAAATAATTTTTGTATCAATTCCTTTTTCAGGCCACTGTAAACATATAATAAGTGTGACTTTTTATTTTAAATGTCTTTCGGCAGACACACTGGAACGCAATGAACGCAATTCACATCACTTAATATCTTCATAAAATTTAATTATAACCGCATTTTTGCTTTTACTTGTGCAAAAGCATTTTATGACAACAACATTTCTACTCTTTTCAAGATACTTGCAATTTTTTCATTGCAAACAAAACATAAGAGCTGAATTGTGTTTAATACAGTAATGCTTTGTTAAAGAAGACAACATATTTTTAAAGATAGGAACTATATTTCTGTTTAAAAGGCGGTATTAATTTCATATTTTTATCAAAATATTTCAATGTAATCTAATTAAATTTTTTAAATATTTTATTTCTCTTATACTCTGGAAGAAAGAATCTTGGGCAGAGAATTAATTTTATTATAAATACTAGCGCTGGTTAAACTGTTAAGTGTAGAGATGCTATACAAAATTTCTTGAGGATTTTTGTGAACTGGTTCCAAGAAATTTGTTTAACCTTCTGATTGAATTAACAATTTTAAAAACGAATTGTTAGGAAAACAACACTTGGCAACCCTTTATATTCCTGTAGCAAAAAAATGCAAGTGCGGTGCATTATGCTTTAGCTAAAAGAGACGACAGCGAAATAAAATGTCAATGTTAAGATTGTTTGAACAGAAAATAAGCGATAAAAAAGGAAGGAGCCATAATTAGCGAGGGAAGTAACAAAAATCTATATACTTGCTTGAATAAAGGAACTTAAATGAACTCAGAAAGAAATCGAATATTTTTCGGCATTTTTTATTGCTCACATTTGGGCCGCAAATGTAAGCTAAGAAATAACAGAATTTAATATAAAAAAAAGTCGTAATATGCGATCGTGAAACAAAATCTGTTTGGTTTTGAGGTTGTTTTTTATATTTCCTTTTTAATTGTTGATAGTTTTTTTTTACTTTTTACTGCAAGTGCAATTTAGGGTTATATATATATATTAGAAAACCTAGGCACTGGAATGCTTCTTTTGCGACAGGAAATATATTCTTCTCCACATAACACCACATTGAATTTTCATATATATATATTAAGGATTCAGAAGCTCTTGATGTTCTTGGCATGAAAATTCAATGTGGTGTTATGTGGAAGAATATATTTCCTGTCGCAAAAGAAGCATTCCAGTGCCTAGGTTTTCTAATACGGTGTAAGAAATATTTCACTCCATCTAATATCCTTGCTATCTGTGTCACCTTAATCAGACAAAAAATGGAATACAACTCTGATGTATAGGCCGGTGCTCCAAAATCTATCTTGCAGTTACTCTACTCCGTGCAGGAGAGAGCGAAGACGTTCATCGCTGACAGTAGGGTTTCTAGCTCTATTGATTCACTGAAGCATCCACGCAATGTGGAGTGTGTTTCACTGTTTTACCGTTACTACAACTAAATATGCTATTATGAAATCAAAAAACTTGTTCTTGAAAACCGTAAATTCGTACGCGCAATGCACGCTCTGAATTAAAACCAGGAATCGCTCTACACATTACAGAGAAAATTCGTTTTTTTGACGAACAGTTCATATGTAGAATAAAATCCCTGCAGAGGTCTTTTCTGTCACCTTCAATGTGCAAAAATTTAAATCAAATTTCCACAAGGTTTATTCCCTCTATCCCCCTTCCAACAACCTAATTTCCTAGTTCTAGCACAACGCGTTGCTTAAGTATGGATCATCTCGTGAGTGCTAATCCTAACAAAAAATGCTTCTTCTAATCTGGTCAAGATTTTAATTTTAGTTTCAACTTTAAATATTATTTGTTTGTTCATTTTTTGTAAAGCTTTTTTATGTGTATGTGTATGTGCTAATAAAATCTCTACTTACCTTCATACTTCAAACCGCAGTTGATGCCAAATGTGGTTGAGGTATCAAACACTTCATGATAAAGTTTAAGTTGGATTTTCAAGCCCTGCAATAATAGTGGTGCCGAAGAAGTGGAACTGTTGGTTGCATTTAAAATATTGCCGTTATTATCATCAAGTTCAACGACAGAAACGTCATTGAGAAAATCGTTGAGATTTAAAATACATGATGAGTGCGAAGAGAAAGAAGATGATGAAGTAGCAGTTGACGATGATGAGCTAGAGGAGGCGATGGATGAGGAGGAAAACAACGATGTTGAAGTTTTCATATTGCCATTCTGTTTTTGAGGTTGCCTTGTTGATACGCCGGCGGGTATTATTTTAAAATCTGAATGTTGGCCTTCATTAGCACTACTGTGCAAATCAATGGCTTCATGTTGTGTCATCTGTTCTTGCTTTTCGTTAACAATATAAGTTTTTTCATCATCGTCTGTGGGGTTGTTGTATGTAATTTCATCATTAGCTTTATGTATTTCTTTGTTGTCTAGAGGACTATTGTATGTGTTTTCATATGATAATTGCAAATTACCTGAATCGTTCAAACGAGATAATGTAGGTGATGCCAGTTGGAATGAGTTAATTTTATCATTAACAATTCTTTCATTATTTGCCTCATTATGGTTATTTAATTTTGTGGGTTTGGTAAAACCATTAAAGGTTTCTCTTTCTCTGTTACTGTAACTTACTTGTGGCTGGTTGTTGTTGTGCTTTAGTTTTAAATTGGTTTTGTGGTTAACAGATAATTTTTGTTCTTGTTGCAACGGTTGGTTGTTCCAACTTGTAGCGTCAATTGCAGCAATATTTTCGATGTTGCTGTTATTTTGATAATTGTTATTGTCTGAAATATATTTGTCGTTTATTGCTGTTGGATTTATGGAATACACTTCAGGTGGACCTGGTGAACGTCCTGGTGCTGGATCACTGTTCAGATGTCCCACTATAGTCTGTATTGCGTAGAGACCAAAAACTAAAAGATAAATGACTAATTTCCTCATTATCACTACAACAGCTACAGGTTGTTGTTGTAATAGTAAGTAGATACGAATACGGGCTAATGGATTTTGCAGCTACTTGTATTTTCGCTGTTGTCCTTACTTGTCCTTTAAGTGCTTCGGGTAGTGTTAGTAATGATGGCAGTTCTGAAGGTGGCGGTAATGGTGGTAATAATATAAATTTAAATGAGATTTCCATAGACCTTATTTTTAGGATAGAAAAAGAGGAATTAAGTTGAAAGTTTGTGGTATTGACTGAATCTAGAACCAAAGAAATTTATCGCCCTGTTATTGCCGTTGAATATTTTAGTAGATTTTCAATTAATACTTTCTTTTATTAAGTTGTTATGGCTGTTTAAGTCTGTTTAGTATTTGTTTGGCGTTTCTTTTTGTTTTTCTAGTGTTTCTTTCTGAAATTGTTGTTCTAGCTGCTTTTGTTGTTTTTGTTGTTAGTGTGTAAGTTGTTCTTATCTCTTTTGTTCTTGTCATTATTTAATACTCAATTGCTATTTTTTTCGAATGTTAAAGATGTTTTTGTGCTTTTTTCAAAAATACATGTTGCAATTATTTCCAGCAAACAATCTAAAATTGATAAAAATATAAATTAAGGGTCTTATGTGATAGTTCTCATGAAATAAATATAACAAATAAATAAATACGAGTAATTTATGTTTAAACCAATATATATTGCTATATTGCAGCAATTCAATCAATAGCATTTTAAAGTTTTTTTACACACTTTTAAAAATACACAACAGAGCTTATATATTCAATCAGAGCTTATATATCAATCATAAACATGTCCATACAAAGTTTGTGTACAGTTATGCTATCGCATTTATATCATGTACGTATGTAAAGCCGAGAAATAAAGTATCAACTGATGCCCTCAATACTTTTTTACTGCGTTGCTATACAGACAGCCTGTCGAAATGGTACACATTGTCAATCTTAAGTACTGCAGCATTATGAAACATACTTTGTTAGAATACAAAACAATTTTTAGGTAATAAATTGTAATCAGTAAAGTGAATGAAGTTGTATCCTAACATTTTACTTTTCAACATAGAACTTCAAAGTTCATTTGTTTCTGAAAATGAGACATCCGTTTTTATTAAATGGCCATATACTTATTTAAAAAACTTTAATAAAAATTATCAAAACGTGCAGTTCTATTTTGAATACTCGATTGTATTTTAGCATTTGATTCTAAAGATTTGGTATATATTTAATTTTTTCCACATGACTTGTTTTTGTAGTCTAAAGTCCTTTCATTACTATTAAAAAAGTATAAGTTAAGTTCCACCAAACATTTTAGGACTAAGTTACTGTATATCATTAATAATTAAATTTAAAAGTCAAAATTTCAAGTTCTGTGTCATTAACCAAATAACTAAATTAAAAATTAAATTAAACAGATAAGTAAATATAATTTAAATGTTGTTGTAACTTAGGCAATTAAGCTTTATTCTATGAAATATTTGACCTGTCGGAAAATAGGTAATAAATAATAAATTAGGTAGAATGTAGTGTTGTAATGAGAGATTGCCCTTTGCCATTTAATAGTAACCACAATCGCACAGCGAACATGATAATTAGGATTTTTTTTAAAAGAAACATTGGAGAGGCTAACTATTGTAGCATATGTTGAAAACTTTCACGTATAATGTGAGGCTAAGTTCAGTATGCTCTCAAGTTTAATGTGTTAAAATATGGTCATAAAATGCTTATCCAAAGAGTTGTTGAGGGAAATATTCTCGAATTTTTACAATTGTATTTTTTCACTTAAATGTCACCTGTTAAGTTTTGGTCTAAAGAATCGTCCAAACGTTTAATAAATGCCTGAAACCGCGTTTTTAATTTTCGCCACATTATTAACCTGTGTTTATTTTTTTTACACCAAATTTAAATCGTCAAAAATGATTTGATTGATGATAAAATGTATTAATTTGCTTTTGGTTTTCAAAAAAGCATTATAAAATTGAAGAATGCTTCTATCAATTCCTATGTTTGTCTTGGATTTCCATTTACTATTTAAGGATGTTTGTGCATTTGACGGTGCAAAAACATTTTTACATACAACTGATAATTGGCTTTTACTTATTATAATTTGACAAGAAATTAATGTTTTATTTTCCCACTTTTTACATGAATGGTTGCGAAATACTGTCAAATGTTCAAGTTAAAGCTGTCAACAGTTATTCTAATTTTGTTATTCAAACTTTAAGGAGACTCATACATAGTATTCTCTGGTTTGATTATTTTATTATCAAAAATTGATTATGCATTACAGAAAAATTAAAAAACCTGCTGCAGTGAAAGGAAAAGTAGAAAAAGTTGGCTTTGATGTTTGGTTATTAAACTATTAGTCCATATTTGGTCAACAACACTTCGTGCTAGTCACCTCACATATGTCAATTTTAGTAAAAGTATTCTGACTATAACTTGGGTTCTTTTTTTATTTTTTTTAAGAGAAGTAGCACTTCAGGCAACAATGCCTATTTAATAAGTGTGTAACCGTGCTACATTCTTTAGGAAAGGGATAGAGGAGAGAGAAGAACAGGTGGTGAAAGTATAGCCAATTTATTAGTTATTTTACTTCGCCGGCGAATATGCTATGAAGAAGTACCGACTTTAAAGTGATATTATGTTAAAACTACTTTTTACAATTTATAGTTTTGAATATTACCTCTTCTTATTACACCAGAGACTGTAGTGGACAGTCTGTCAAATTTTCAAGTGTTTTTTTTATAATGGTTCGAAAGATAGGGCCATATATGGCAAATTAAATCAATTGTGAGAACACCATTTAATTTCTAAATTCAAATTGTAGAATAGTTCTTATAGCGAACTTAAAAATATAGGTTCTTTGTAAATTTCAGCTGTCTATCTATAACGGTTTTAAAGTTTGTCCACATATATGAAATTGCATCAGCTATTGGAACACCCTTTAATTTTCAAATACTATTTTAATACTTGCTGTAATAGTTTTGTTTAAATGGCTATCTACAACTGGTCGAAAGAATCACTATATACATTAAATTAAATGAATTTTTGGATCACCTTTTAATTTATAAATTTATATATTTATACTTCTTATTACAACGGTCATAGTGTTCGATATTACCTCCAATTTTTAAGCGTTTGTTTATAACGATTTAAAAGATAGGCTCATATAGGTAAATTTATATCTTACATGCAAATATAAAAATTTTAAGATTTATTTTTGTATTACTTTTTGTTTTTGGGAGCTATGGTTAATACGAAGATTTTTTTAAATTTTAAAGTGGTGCTCTTTGTGACTTATAATACACGTAAGAAGTATATGTGGTGTGTGGGGACACCCTTTCATTCCTAAAATTAAGAACTGTTTTTAAAACGAGAGGAATCTGTAAGTATTACGTTTAAATAAAAACAAAATTTTAAAATCTGTTTAGAAAAGACTGCAGGCACAAACATAAAAAAGGCAGCATTCACACGAAGTTATAACCTTCTTCTCTTTTAAAATCGGTTAAAAATTCTTTAAAAATGAAATTGATATCTATCTTGTGGTTTTAATAATTTTATGTTATTGTTCTTTTTATGTAGACTACATTATATTACAAGTGTAGCCAAATGGCACTAAAGTTAATATTTTCGTTTTCAGAAATTCTCTTCTTTATTTTATAATATATTTTTTTTAACTTTATTGTCAGCTGTCAATTGGTTTGAACAGGGAGAACGGTGATTGTATGTTTCGTTTTAATTATTTTTTATAGCATTAATATGTTTAATCTCAATTATATATAATAAAATGTTACACATATTGTGTTTTTAATTTATTTTAAATTAAAAAATATGAAATAAATTAATTTTTTGAAGTCGAACTGAAAACTCTTTAAGATTTCACTGTGAAACACAAAAATTATTCAGGGGTTCTCATAAACCAATTTTGTTTTGTTGGAGTCCATGGAAAACGAAAATACCTTTGGTTTTTTTAGGTCACTTCGAAAAGTAGTTTTATAACGGTAAATGTAGAGAAGAACGCGTATTCTTATATTTTCAGATTTAAACAGGCATAACTTTACTGCAATGATGTGAATAAATTGTTTGAACAACTTGGATATAGTCATGTTCCTCAAGATTAGAGATTATTTATTGATGGTTCAATAAAAAGTAATATAAGTACTTTTTTATAGTTCCTTTTATTTTACTTATATATGTTTATCTACTATTTCAAGGTTTAAAGGCAGTGCTTTTGCATAACGATGGATCGCTCCCTTCAGTACCGTTGGCTTACGCTATAAACATCAAAGAAACGTATGATAGTGTGTCTCTAATACTAAATGCCATAGGTTATACTACGCACAAGTGGCCAATTGTGGCTGATTTGAAAGCACTAAAAATTTTGAATGACTTGCAAGGTGGTAGCACAAAGTATCCCTGCTATTTTTGTTAATGGGACAGCCGAGATTCAATATCCCGTTAGTAAATCCAACAGACATTATTTTACCTCCGTTGCACATAAAGTTGGGCTTAATAAAGCAATTCGTGAAAGCCCTTGATAAAAATGGACCTGCATTTAAATACCTTGAACAGATATTTTCCCCGAATTACGAGCGGAAAATTAAAAGAAGGTAAAAAATATATTATAAACGCATGTAAAATAAAAACTAATTTGTGTGTAATCAAATACCCAAATACGAAAATTGGTAAAAGATTACAATTTCATACCATAAATGAATCTTGAAGAAAAAAATGCATGCAACGGTTTTGTCTCAGTGTGCGAAAATTTTCTTGGAAACACAAAAAGTAAAAATTATGAGCAGATAGTAAATAATATGCTTTTTGCCTACCATGCAATGGGTTGCAAAATGTCAATAAAACTACACTATCTACATGCTCATTTGAAAAGTTTTTCATTAAATTTAGGACGGATGAGTGATGAGCAAGGTGAAAGATTTCACCAGGAAATATCTAAAATTGAACAGCGTTATATAGGAAAAAAAAATCAGCATGCTTTCTAACTACTGCTGGTCTTTAAAGCGTGATTCTGACAGCGAAGTTTATAAACAGCAAAGAAATACATGTTATTTTTAAATAAAAAACCCAAAAGTTAAAACACACAAAATTGCATAAGTCATCCATTTTTTAACCGATGCTATTGTTATTACCCATTTCTGAAAATTAATTTTTCTTTTTCATAGTAGTAAATAAATACATTGTTTGTTATCTCATAAGCAGCCTCAAACCTGCGTTTTTTTATATTTCAATAAATGTTACTTAGCCATTTCTTACCTGATTTTAAAAAGGTTAATGCTGTTTGAAAGAGAATATTTGCATGTTCTAAATATTATTCTAAGTTATGCCCATTTAAAACAGAAAATCTAAGAAAAGTGATTAAAGAAAACCAAACCTATTTTCATTTTCCATGGACTCCATGGATTTTTAACATTTGTATCATAGTGTTTTTGTTTAGAAAAATAGAACAACAAGAAATTATGTATATAATTATATTGACTAATATACTTGCATTACCGCATCTACTTGGAAACAGTTCGAAATTTTTTTATGTCCTCATCTATTTCATTGAAAATGTACAAAAAAATCTCTTTAAAAAATATTGTTACAATATAAATAAAAGAGAATTTGGTAGAAATGATTACGTGTTCCTACTTATTACACGAAGGAATGTTCATATTGTGAATTTTAAGAATGGTGACAAAAGTGGTATATTAGCAGGATATAGACCAAAACAGAAAAAATACAATGATTAATGCACATTTTGAAATAACGTGATGAAATATTAAAACATACTTTATAAAAAATTATAATCATTTCACGTATTATTGTAATTAATCTTTGATGTTTTTAGTGGCGAGTGAAGAAATCAAGTCTTAATTTTAATATCACCGTTATTACAAAAAAAAAAAAAAAAAACAAAAACAAAAAAAAATGTTAACAGATACCACACTACCCAGCTTATAAATTAAAAATAAGAATAAAAAATGTTACGAACTAAAATAAATTTTCGAAATGTTTTCGTTTTTAATTATACATTCTTTTAAATGGCTTTGATAATATTGTTACGTTTATTTAAATTTATAAATGTTCTTTTATTGCAAATCTAATACATACAATTTAATTACTCTTTAATTAAATTACACTTTAATTAGATTTAAAAACAGAAACAATATGTCATTTCGTTTTACTTTGTAAGCGACAATTATTTTTATTTCTTTTTATGACCTAAATAAAGCATCTTCGCAACAATATGTTCTACATTAAAGAGTCATCCATTGTATTAATATAAATATTCATATAAATAACTGAAGCCGCATAGTTAATACGGGATCCTGATGCGATGTACCTTGATGAAAAAAAAAAAACTTTTTATCTACATAAAATTTATTGCAAAACGAGACGAACAGTAGTGTCAAGAATAACAAAAGATAAATGTACATGTTATGAGAGAAAGCTGCAGTATAACTAAGAAAAAAGAAAGGCTATCAGTGTGCTTAACTAAGAACGATATGAAGACATAGAAGTAAATATTGAGAAGCTTAATAGAGGCTTTATTGACATACAAATTTCCGTTGCAAGCCCTGATACTTTCCTTTATTAATCAGACTCTGAATATGATCAATTCTGGCCTTCTGCCTTCTGACGACGTTCAACTGTTTCTAAAACAAATTTAGATCTCTTAGTTAATACGCAGCCATGAATGTGCTTAGTTTAAACTTGTAAAAATCAAAATGTATTCCAATCTGTTGATGTTTTCTACTGAGAACTTTTTTAATAGCAAATAATTGTTTTAAAAAATGTTTTAACTGAGATCTAGCCCTCTGCAAAGAACTTAAATGTCATATTCACTTAATACTATCGCGGACAGACCATATATGTAATGCTACTGGGAAAATAGTTACTATTTTAAGAACATTGATTATTTTACTTTACTATATATTCGTATGCTCTTGACTAAATCATATTTGATGCCAAAAATTTTGTATGAATGTGCGTTGAGAGTGATAAAGATTCCAAGTTTGCAAAATAATTTTTCAATGTATCGCTCGATAGCATCTTTCATTGTCAACGTTTAACACACTATCTGACTATCTGTTAAAGAAATTGTCATTTATAACGTCGACAAGCGATAATAATATTTACATACCCGATACCATTATCAAATGTCAGAAAGACAATTTTTCATTACGCTGTGTGACGTTGGAAAACACTTCCCTATAATTCTCGAAGCACAAGCAATGTAGTACATTTTTTAAAACCAATTTTTAAATATATTGCCTATTAAATAATAAAAACTATTTTTATTCTGTTTTATAATTATTATTTTTTGTTTGCTGACCGGTTAATTTTAAAAGTGGCATAAGTCTCTATTTAAAAAAAAAAAAAAAAAAAAACAAAATAACAAAAAAAGAACATAAGTGAATATTCCGTGCGAGTTTTTTCACTTTTTCTTTTTCTCCTATTTAAAATTTGCTTCATTTTTTATTGACTGCGAAAAGATAGATGTTATTATTTAATGGAGAAAAATTTAATATAAATAAGAAAATTAAGTTCCTTGGATTTATTCCGCCAGTAAATAAAATACTGTTGTCATACCTTTCGGTAAAGACCGTCGTCACTGGCTGTTTATTTAATAAGATTGGCGAGCGCTTTCGATGTAAAGACATCATTTTCAAGCCGCGTTTTGGTTAGTACTGGTTAGGTAGTGTAAGGTGTTTGTTGCATAGATAGTGGTGGGTTCAGGTAGTTTTGTTCGTTAGGATGGTGTCTATTTAAAAATGGTATTATGCAGGTAGACTGCCTGATATCTGTCATCTTTATTCGAGGTATATAATTTTAATATTTCTGTCTTTTATTATTAGGTAGGTAAGTGTGACCATCTGTGGGTGTTTTGCGTTTGTAAGTTTGTTTTAATAGTTTAAGTGGTGTAAAAATTGTGTCCGAGGTTGTATTTACCTGTTCGTTAATAATATCTCCGTTAAACGTTCGTGTTTTGTATATTTCCATGTTTTCAAGAATGTCCAGTCTTCGTCCTTTTTTATTAGGATGTATTAACGTCATACATTCATCTATTTCCCTTGGCTCGTGTTCATGTGTGTTAAGGTGTATTGCAAAGTTAGAGTCTTCTCTTTTCCGTTTATATGATCGTATGTGTTCTGTGAACCTTGTTTTTAATGTTCGTCCAGTTTGTCCTATGTATGTATGGTTGCAGGTGCAAGTAAGTCTGTATACTCCGCTGGTGGTAAATTTATCGGTTATTTCTGTTGATATTTTGAGATTGTTTCGTAGAGTGTTGCTCGTCTTTAGTGCTGTCTGTAAACCTTCTTTTTGAAAAAGGTTAGTTAATCTATATATTTCTGGTCCTGTGTAAGTAAAAATGTGTTGTCGTGTTGTATCGATTGTCTCCTTGTTTTCTTTCTTCTTGTTTTTAGTGTTGTATTGTCTAAGTAGTTTGTCGATAGTACTGCAGTTGTAACCGTTATTTTTAGCTATAGTGTAAATTGTGTCCAGTTCTTTGTTATATTTCTCTGGAGAAAGTGGGACTGTCTTAAGTCTGTTAATCATATGTCTAAATGCTGCGAGTTTATGTTGGGTGGGATGGTTTGAGGAACTGTGGATAGTTATGTCTGTTTTGGTTGGTTTTCTGTATATGTCAAAGTTTAATGAGTCAATTGCTCATGTTATTGTTATGTCAAGATAATGTAAAGTTCCGTCTTTCTCTTTTTCCATTGTGTATATGATTTTATTATGTATTGTGTTTAAATCCGTTAGAATTTCTTCTGCGTTGTCCCTTTCTAGGATGCATATTATGTCGTCTACGTATCTGTAATAATGAGTTATTTTATGTTTTTCCATTAGAGTTTTGACGTGTAGTTGTTCTAAATGTTGCACAAATATCTCTGTAAAAATTGCGGATGTCAGGTTTCCCATGCCGAGTCCATCAGGTTATTTATAAAAGTTATTGTTAAATCTAAAGTAGTTTTGTTTTGTTGTTGTAGACGCCGAAGCTACTATAACACACTTACCAACTGATCGACAAGAACACTTAAGACACAAGATAGCCGATGTACTCGAAAAAACAATAAAAGAACACACTATATCCAAAACAAATCCTAGCGAACAGAAAATTACTAAACAGATAAAGACAAAACTGCGAAATAATTATCTATTCCTTACTAAAGCGGACAAAGGTAACACGACTGTAATAATGTACAAAAAAGATTACATAGACAAAACACAACAATTCATTCAACAGACAAAATGTACGAAATTTAAAAATGACCCAACCGATTCATTTCAAAAGGAAATACGCAGCCTACTAAAACGCTGTAAAACGTTTACTGACGGTAAATTATACATATACATGAACATGAATCCAGGACCCCCTACACTTAGAGCACAACCCAAAATTCACAAGGAAAATATACCGATCAGACCTATAGTAAATTACAAACCTGCACCTGCATATAACTTGGCTAAGCACCTCACTATATTATTGAAAGAGAAAATAAATTTGCAGAACATATACATGTTGCACAATACACAAGACCTTATCAATAAACTTAAGGACATCAAAATTACCGAAAATACGAGACTTGTTTCCTACGACATTAAGGATTTATATACATCAATACCCACACAAGAAACGTCAACAATTCTACGTAACATGCTTTTCAACTCATACGACAATCAATATATTAATGAAATAATGGATATTGCAAAAACGATACTAAAACAAAACTACTTTAGATTTAACAATAACTTTTATAAATTACCTGATGGACTCGGCATGGGAAACCCGACGTCCGCAATTTTTACAGAGATATTTATGCAACATTTACCACAACTACACGTCAAAACTCTAATGGAAAAACATAAAATAACTCATTATTACAGATACGTAGACGACATAATATGCATCCTAGAAATGGACAACGCAGAAGAAATTCTAACGGATTTAAACACAATACATAATAAAATCATATACACAATGGAAAAAGAGAAAGACGGAACTTTACATTATCTTGACATAACAATAACATGAGCAATTGACTCATTAAACTTTGACATATACAGAAAACCAACCAAAACAGACATAACTATCCACAGTTCCTCAAACCATCCCACCCAACATAAACTCGCAGCATTTAGACATATTATTAACAGACTTAAGACAGTCCCACTTTCTCCAGAGAAATATAACAAAGAACTGGACACAATTTACACTATAGCTAAAAATAACGGTTACAACTGCAGTACTATCGACAAACTACTTAGACAATACAACACTAAAAACAAGAAGAAAGAAAACAAGGAGACAATCGATACAACACGACAACACATTTTTTACTTACACAGGACCAGAAATATATAGATTAACTAACCTTTTTCAAAAAGAAGGTTTACAGACAGCACTAAAGACGAGCAACACTCTACGAAACAATCTCAAAATATCAACAAAAATAACCGATAAATTTACCACCAGCGAAGTATACAGACTTACTTGCACCTGCAACCATACATACATAGGACAAACTGGACGAACATTAAAAACAAGGTTCATAGAACACATACGATCATATAAACGGAAAAGAGATGACTCTAACTTTGCAATACACCTTAACACACATGAACACGAGCCAAGGGAAATAGATGAATGTATGACGTTAATACATCCTAGTAAAAAAGGACGAAGACTGGACATTCTTGAAAACATGGAAATATACAAAACACGAACGTTTAACGGAGATATTATTAACGAACAGGTAAATACAACCTCGGACACAATTTTTACACCACTTAAACTATTAAAACAAACTTACAAACGCAAAACACCCACAGATGGTCACACTTACCTACCTAATAATAAAAGACAGAAATATTAAAATTATATACCTCTAATAAAGATGACAGATATCAGGCAGTCTACCTGCATAATACCATTTTTAAATAGACACCATCCTAACGAACAAAACTACCTGAACCCACCACTATCTATGCAACAAACACCTTACACTATCTAACCAGTACTAACCAAAACGCGGCTTGAAAATTATGTCTTTACATCGAAAGCGCTCGCCAATCGTATTAAATAAACAGCCAGTGACGACGGTCTTCACCGAAAGGTATGACAACGGTAAATTAAGATCCCTTTATATTACGGTGAGTGTCACTTTTTAGTTTTTTTGTTTCCACAAAATTCATAATTCGAGGAACCTTTTCTCGAGAAATTTTTTTCTGTGAGAAAAAGATTCCGCGAAAATATTCATGATTGGCTGCATGTCTTCTTAAGAATAAGCCTCAATATTTTTAATCCTTTAAAATATAATCCTAAGATATCTGCATCAGTATAAAGCAAAGTGACTTATGACACTTTCAAAATAAATAGCTCATTTAGAACTATTTATGAAGAAACTTTGATGTTATGTTATATAAAGAAAGAATTTAATATTGTATTTGTAAGAAATCAAAATTATATAAATTATCAACCTGATGTCCAGTGCTTAAAAGATGTTATATCTTGTGGTGACAAAAGGCCGTAGCACCTTAACATTATAAAGTCACAATTTATTTCGCATTGATGCAGGAATTTCCTACAATATTCCTATAAACACTCAAACTTTATACTTAATCCTGTGCTGAAATATACTAAGGCAATATCAAATAGAAATTAAAAAAAACAGTTTTTCACTATCTTAGTTATCATGAAACGCCATTGTTCGATTTATAAGCTCTTGCTTCAGATGTATATGATCTGATTGTTTAATTTTTAACGAACTAAAAGCTTGGAAAATCGCTAGATTCTAAAAAAATCAGAACTTTACGGAACTCCAAAAGCCCTAGGAGATTAGACATTTAAGAGCTATCTTCCTAAATAATATAAACACAACTCTTTTAATTCTAAAGCACTTGGTACCCTTGGCGTGACATAGATAATTGCCTCGAATAAGTTGGATCTTTTTATATTTCTTTTCATTTTGTTAGTTATACCCCTTTGGTTTTTAGCCGCTTAAGCGGTTTATGGTAACATTTTAAAACTTAGCACGTTGACAATAAGAATATTTTAATTTTTATTTTTTAAATATAGTTCTGACAGTAACTTGCTATCAGATAGAAGTTAAAAGACATTTAAAAGCGTTTCGGCCAACATCAATTTTGTTGGTTTACTTTAATTGAATGAGTGTCCTTCACATTAATACGTCTGCAGTTATAAAGAAACATTTTTGGATGTGCTGTTTGTATGAAATTTTTTAATAGCGTTATTCAGTAGCTTTTTTGCGAAAAATTTTATACAGCAATACTATTTTAATATCCACTATTGTAAAATCCTTGGGGTTACATCTATGCAGTTTACAATCTTTCATCCATACATATTTCAATATACGAACAATTGTCGTATAACATTTATGTAATGGTACTTGTGTTACAATGTGTTGTAATAGTGACAATACTTAAACAGCAACACAAAGAAAATCGTCTGAAATTTGCACGAAAATACATGAAGTGGACTGATGAGTGGAATAAAGTGGTTTATTCAGACGAAAGAAAATTTAATTTGGTCCAGATTCGTATTCGTGCTATTGGCGCGATTTGAGATCAAACGATGTTTGAATGTCGAAACGTAATTTTGGTGGAGGCAACTATTTGTTTTGTTCCAAAAAAGATAAATAGCATAACATATACCGAACTCTTAAAAGATGTTCTTATCTCATTTATGGATGATAACATGGATTAAGATTGCATGAAAATTGATTTTGATTGATGAAAATTTAATAAAGTTGCAGGAATTGATCATACTATTCTTACCGAATAGCCTAAATTCCATAGTATTGGAGGCAGGGATTTAAAACTTATACAAAGCTTTTTGGCAAATAGAAATCAATACGTGGACATTTTTTTCAACGTTTATTTAAAGAAAATTTTTATAATAATTAATACAAATAAACAAAATAATAGTATAAATAGCATATAACTGTACGCTATCCCACAAACGAGCTCTCAAGTATAATAAATATAGATATAAAAATATATAATATATAAACCTTTTAAAATTAATTATATTTCTTATACAAATATATACAAGATTATATCTGTTTTTAATAGTGAATTTTTCGTAATGAAAAATTATTAAAAAAACATTAAAATAACAATTATTATAAAAAAAGAAAAAGTCAGGAAGTAAAAGAAAAGATTACGGTATTTAACTAAGCCACCAGTATTTACTAATATTTAAATATGGAAATATGGTCTTATCCTCACGAAAAAAGTTCGTACCGAACCTTCTATTTTCAACTGTAAGTTGATTGCTAGAAATAGCTTTAACATTTGCTCTTCTATATATATTAAAAAATATAGGGACGCCTGTTCCGTTTTGTATAAAACCATTCTTATCGAGGTACACGAATGCTTCAGGAGGAACGTATCCAGTTTGTAATGTTTTGGATATATATTCGTGGTTGGCATAATAGGGAGCCATTATTAGGTTATTTTCATAAAGGTCACAACAAGATCGAATACAATTTCTAATAAAGTGTATTATGAAATTATCAATTCGGCTAATTGTGGCAGCATAGTGTAGTCTGGAATTACTTATATATTTCCTAAATTCATTACTTAGGCATCTTCTTTCAAATTTTCCAATTTTTTCCATATAGGAAGGAGAAACATTAAACCAAATTTGGCAGCCGCATGTCAAAATTGGACGTATTATGGTTAAGTACATGAGAAGTTTGATATCAGCTTTAATGTGTTTAAAAAAAAAAACAGTTTTTTGTACATAAAATAGCGTTTTTAATTTGTATGTTGACATGTTCATTTTAGTAGAGAAATTTGTCCAAGTGGATTCCTAGATACTTTACCGTTTGTTTATTTGGTATGTATACGTTGTTACTAGATTTAATGCCGAAGGATTTCCAATTGCGCCTTATATTGTAGTTGAACTTTCCAACAGAAGTGCGGAATAGTATGTGAATCTATATTATTTTTCTACGTTTAATTTCATTTTCCAATCATTAGCATACTTTTCTACGATATTAAAATGGTTTTGCAATTTTCTATTTATTTACCCTATTTTGTTATTAGCATGATATACTATAACATCATCTGCGAAAGCAATAATATTATCAACGCTATTTAAAAGTTCATAAATAAATATATTAAAAAGTATAGCAACCCATTACCTATAATAAATTTTCTACTACTCCCTTCATTTCTATTGCGAACAACAAACGATTTATTGGATAGCATGTTATGAATTAAAATAACCAAATGAAGTGGAAATTTGTATTTTGTATTTTTCAAAATCGATAAGGCATGCGCCTGTACGGAGAGATTTATTTAAATTCCAATTAATGTTAGATGTCAAAAGGTGTATTCCGTGTATCGTACAATGTTTGTGCTTAAAACCTAATTGTCTATCATAAATCAGAATATTGTTCTGAAAAAAATTTGAAACATTAATATTTATGCAAATTTCAAAAATTTAACTTATGTTTGGGAGCAAACTTATGGCTCTCAGATTTTCCGGACTGCTGGTGTCCTTGTCTTTTTTGGTCAATACCGCAACTTTAGCCAATTTCCACTTTCGGGGGAAATATGAGTTGTTAAGCATATTGTTAAATAACGTGTAGCAATCATGCATTACTATCTCAGGGATATTCTTCATTACTATATTTGGAATGGTATCAACACCAGACGATTATTTATTTTTAAAATTTTTAAAAATATAGAAACTTTTTTCCTGTGTAATAAAAAGTTATCTGCTTGTGAAGCACTTATTTGATTTGCCCTTTTATCTTTTTTATTCACAACTATATTTTTCAGTTAAAAATCTGCCGAAACAATCGTAAACATCAACCTGTAAATTATTATTTTGATCAATCTCTTTAAATGAATGGGTCTTTTCGAGATATGCTCCTACTACATCTAAAATTTGCTGTTGTTTTCCTACAATGAAATTATCACTCTCTGTATTTAGAAGATTTACGCCAACATTACTTAATAGGTTTACTTCTTCGCGACTAATTTTCACCAAATCTATATCTACTGACGCCTTAGATTTAAATTATTTCTTTATTTCACTAAACATATGTGAAGAATCTTTTTTTTATCTAAAATAATAAGTTTATCTTTATATTTATCTCTTTATATCTTTATTATTGTCAATGCATTCATGTTTTAATTCCAAACATTTTTTTAAACAGATGAATGCATTCAAACATTTTAATCACGGTGAGTTAAAAGCCAAATATGAATCATTCCTTTACAGCTCTGGGGTAACTAATCAACACATACAGTAACAACAAAATAACACGATTTTTTGTTGTTATCATTGTACTTCTTCGTCTTCGACATATATTAAAGTGCAAGATCGTGTGCCTTCATGTACCATTCATTTTAAGAGCGGCACTTGAAATGTGCCATTCATTTTATTAGTGGCACATGAAGTGTGCCTAAGTAAGTTAAACTTGTACATGTGCCTTTAAGAGGCACGCAAAAAAATTAGCTCTTATTCATGTGCATGTGCCTATATATTCTGCACGCACATTCCTCTTTATGTACATGTGCCGCACATGAGATTGCAAATCCATACCCTGATAATAACTATTAACTGATACACTGAAATTTTCAATAATTAGTTTCGTAATTAATTTTAGTTTTGTTTTGTAATAGTTAAGTTCATAAGGGATACATAAAACTTCAAATCTATTATGCTTCTTTATCATAATCGAGGGATTTGAAAGAGTTAACAGTATTATTAATTCTGAGAAAAAGGAGACGCGAGTCTGCTAAACACAAATCTAAATACGAACCACATCTTGGATAGGACGGCGTGGTGGAAACATAAATGCTACATTTAAAATTTATTTCATTGTTCTATATCCAAACGAGCAAAAATATTTTTTCCGCAATACGTCCGTTTATCATGGCAATCACGATTGAACTCGATACGTGGAAATAAAAGGTGAAAAAACAGATAGACAGATGTAACTTGCGGGGTTTCACAGGGAGGCGTAGTGGGTCCTTTTTTATGATTATCTTAATGATATTAAGAATATCGGACTTTCTGTTAAAATTGTAATGTTTGCGAATGATATAACTTTATTTTATCGTTATAAATATGATTTAATTCTCAAAACTAACATGGAAAGAGATTCTGCATTACTTTTTTAATTTTCAAGAATTAATCGTCTCGTTTTTAATTTAAACAAACCAAACTGATTCATTTTCGACCGCAATCTCTCATCTTAAAAAATTGATAATTCTAACATTTTTGTTGATGGAAATATAGTAAAGCTCTTAAAAGCGTTTTTAACCTTAATCTGAAACATAGAACTTTAAATTTGTTTAAAGATTTTTGTAAAATGTTTTTGCCAATAAACAGCTTGTACCGGGAACAAATGTTATAATATGTTTATAAATCAATTAACAATATTGGATACAGAGCAATTAAATTACAAAATCAATAAGCTCACTTTCATACCAGAAATGCAAATAATCTTAAAACTTCACGGTTCAGATTGGAAACGACTAAGAAAAGAATATAATATTCATGAAGTTTACTTTTTAACAGCATTCTAAGCCAAATAAAATTATGTAATCTGCTGTCAACAACTTTTAAAAAGAAAATAAACGGTTACTTATTAGATACTATTGAAATGCTTCTTGAATGAAATTTATTATTTATAAATGTGCATTATGTAAATAATAATATAATAACTCTTATAGATTATAAGTTATTTCATTACTACTGTATTAAAGTCATTTTGGCGCACGACAGTCATCCTTAAAAAAAATAAATTATTTTAATGAATAAATAAAAAACAAAAACAACAACTGTACATAAGCGACAAAAGAAAAATAAACCAACTTTGCGAGTAAATTAAAGTCTGTACTTTCCATCCTCTATCTCAAATAAAATCAAAACTTTGCAAAGTAAAATTTCAGTCAGGGTTGTCAGATATGGCGATTTCTTGCCAAACAAGGCGATTTTCCAACTCATTTGGCGACATGGTAACTTAAAAAATATTTGGCGATTTTTTCGCCAACAATATTTTACTATATTCGTTTTTATGTCAATATTATAATCTGGTAACTTTTCACTTTATCACTGTTATTGCTGCAAAGCATGGCGCAATAATACCAGGTGAATGCATTTCCTTTGACGTGTATTTTGTTTGATGCGCCTTGCTGCAAAGTAAATGACACATAAACATGGACGATAATATTTTTGCACATTCCAAAACTGAAAAGAAAAATGGCACTGCAATGACTGGCATTTCTTAAAATTTTCCAGTTTAACGTTGCAAATGTTTTTAAATGCCAATTGTTGTTATTCTGATTTATAAATTCTAAAGAGCGTTCAATTTTACAGTTTTTATTATTTGTTATATAATAATTTAGTAATTATTGTAATGTATTTCATTAATATATATGAAATAAAATTATAAAATAATTTAATATATATTTTTATTAAAGGTTTACAGGTAGTTTAGTGGTAAGAAAGGGACTGTGCAGATATGTCGCTTGGTGTTACCTATAAAAAATTATGAAGGATGTCTGAGGCATATTGAGAGTAGAACTTATATTGAAAGATGGTAAAGAATATTTATACAAAATATCCCGGTTACAATCAATGTTTAGAGGGTATGCAAAACGTAAGTAAGGCAGGGTATTTAATACTCTATTCCCTTTCATACCTGATCGTACGTACCATTTTAAGGAACTTGCTCTCGCTGTATATTATATGCTGGTAATTCCAACTAGTACTGCCTGTGTTAAAAGGGGTTTTTCAATAATGATTTCTGCTAAGACTCTTATGCGAAATAGAATGCAGTATGCACTTCTTGATGCTGTATTGTACGTTATAAATTGTATGGATGCAGATAACACTGCTGCACTACTTTTATACCTTCTGAAGAAATTCTTAATAAAATCAATTCGAATACAATGTATTCCAAAGAAGAAGATGTCCAGATGTGTCTTGAAAATGAAGTGTACAGCGTAAAAGAATAATAAAAAAAACTGTTGAAATTATTATTTTATATTATTTTAATTATCAGATCTTAATTTATATATCATAATTTTGTTTAATTAGTTAATCTATAACTACTTCATAATACCTTTCATGTGTTCACAAATTATTTTTAAATAAAACTTAAATTACATATTTATGTATGTATATATTTTGGCGATTTTTTCTTTTCTTTGGCGAATTTTAGCACTGTCGATGAAATAGTATATATTCACCCCTATAGCGAATATGCATTCCCGTGGGAAAGCTCACAAATTTACTGATTTGCTATCGTGAATGTTTCCCATAACAAATTTTTTGGGAATGAATTCACAAACGTAAAAAAATGTGGCATCGCCAATGTTTACTTTCATGTGTAAAATAACAAAATACATTCACAACAATTGTCAATGGGAAGCAGAAGGGAACATGTGAGTTGAGATTTTTTTTAAGGCAGGAATCTATTATAAATTTTTTTATTGAATGAACGTAAGTGCTAGCAAAGAACACCCAGCAAGAAATGCTTGACAGAAGCTAATACTAACACAATTTGTACACTAACACATTTGCAAAACTTTTATATTGAACAGCGTTGCCGTTGTAGCGTTTTCGGTAATAAATTGGGATGAATTTTTTTTTAATAGACTAAATCTTATTTTTCGCTTGAGTTTATAGATAATAATGCAGCAAACTATAAAATACAGCTTACAAAATGTGTTGTAATTAAAATTGAGCCAAAGGTCAAACAAAATTTTTATTAAATTTGTTGTAAAAAGTTAGCCGGTTTTAAGGAATTTTTGTAAATTTTGAAAGAAAAAATAAGGAAGAGAAATTTCTTGTCAGTTGCAACGTTGTTTGCCCCAAACAAACAAATCATGTGCAAGAGTGAAAAAGCTGATATATGTTTTATTTCGTGACGTTAAGAAAATTTCGCATTTATCAAATAGTTATAAAAGTGTTATGTTGATTTAATAAAAGCAAAAATTAAAGAAAAAAAAAAATAAAAAACAAACAATTTAAAATAAATATAATAGTGCAATGTGGAATTAGAAAGGTAAGTTGCATTTGGGATTGCAAGCAGTTGAAGTGCAGAGATTGTGTCCAATGAACCTGACACTGGAAACCCAAAACCTCACAGGCATGTTGCGGGTATTTAGAACCGCCACAGTCTTTAAAGAGTTAGATTCGCGTTGGAAGAACTTATGAAGCCTTTAAATCCAAAATTTTAAATTGTTTTTTAATGTGTAAAACTTCTACTTATTTGCTTAATTTTATGTATTTCTCTGATTTTCAGTCAACAACAGTATTTGGTAGAAACACTCAAGATGTGTGCCCCAACATCACTGTCGTCCAAAAGTGATCGGAAATACAAAGGTTATTTATAACGTTTAAAAAATTATATTGGTTTAAAATATTTTTCCATTTAATGCATGCCTTCCCTTTCAAGATTACGTCCAGGGTCAGAAGGAAATCAAAACCCGACGTAGAAAACTTTGGGAAAGCATGTGAGTATAAAATTATAATTTATTTTAAATTCTAAGAAGTTTTGCAATTCGTATTCACCAAAAATTTTGATGGAGTGCAAGGTGGTCATTAAAAAGGTTGATAAATTCGTCTGTCGGCTGGTTGGGGAGACTTACGACTCAAAACTTGATGAAGTCGTCAGCATGCTCCCTTTGCAGAACCTTCTAGTGGTGGAAGAGATGGAGAGAAAGTTGGGGGTGTCGAAAGGTTTTACTTAAACAATGGTAATGAACATAAGTTCTTGCTTAAAGTATTTTAATAATCGTACATTTATATTTTTTAGACATCACATTTACATATGATTAAGAGGACATCGCAGGATGTACGCACTGTGAAGCGCTCAATTTTTTTTGGATGGAAGGTGGGATAAGCAAGCCCCCTGAAGGCTCTCTTTGGTTAATAACTCCCTGCGAGGTTGAACTATAGATTAGTCAATCAAAAAGTTATTTGTTTATTGCTTAATAAATTGTTTATACATAAATGTTTATCTTCTTTTACCTTAAGGTATTTTCCAACAGCAAGAAGCGTTTGATTTTGAAAAAAGTATGAAGAAGTCAGTATAGCGAAGCCACTACAGACAACAACAAAAAAATATTTAAAGAGATAAGAATTAATTATTTTATTTTAAATAAAGTCATTTTTTATACTTTAAAATAATATTTTGATATTAAAAAAGAAACATGTATATATATTAGAAAATATTAAATATTGTTTTGTTAAAAAAGTTCGATTTTTCAAATGTGAGTATATCCATCAATCGTGACGGGTATATCCATCAAGTGTGATAAGAACTTCTGGCATCACTATATAGTAAACTGCAGTATTGTGAGCGGTGCAGATATATGTATTTTTTAATGGAAAGATTCATTAGTTAGAGGGAGATGCAAAATCACATGTACACAAAAGTTTCCATCAAGTTTTAATTTTTCCTTTAAGAATGTGATAGAAATTTTGTTCTACGCGATGATGGATATTTCCATCATCAGTGGTTGTCATTTGATGGATCAAATGATGGTCACTGTTCTTGTAGGGCAATTAAATTGTCTTGTGGAAGAGATGTGCGCCAACCCTATGTATGCAAAAGAGTTTCCAAAAGGAAAAAAGGAGCATGTGGCAAAGTTTTGGAGCAATCAAAATGTGACGTTGAACAGCCGTAGTCCACCTACCAAAACTATAGCAGAGTGGAAAAAGGTTTGAATACTTTATTGATATTTGTATTGTTTCACTAGCAATTACTTAAAATTTTCACAGGTGTGGATTGGAACTTCAGAAAAAAAATCGCAACAAGACTGGCAATAGTCCAAACCGTAAATACGCGTTTTTTTTTCAGTGCACAGGCCATCATTAGTCTATTGTCTTTGGAGGAGAGTATTGAAGGCTTGGGAGTGGAATCTTTTGGAACACCACTAAGTGTTAAAAAAAAAAGTTGCGAAATGACAAACGAAAATGCTGTAGCTAGTGGTCAACAGACAGGTAAAAAAACTTGTGAGACAAGTGCAGAGCCAGAAAAAAATTTGTGTAAATATTGATGAGTGCACAAAAATATGTAATAAGGACTATAAGGAAATTGATTACCGCCTTAAAAAATTGACTCAACTTTGAAGCAATTCGTAGATGCACAGAAAGACAAAACGCCATAACAAAGAAATAGAATACCTTCGCAATTTGGAGACAGAGAACAATCTGGAGCTTGCAAGACGCCAGATTGAAATAGAAGAAATAAAATTAGATAGCCTAAAGCAAGCTGATTCGCAATAGTTTAAAATACTTTAAGTATGCCTTATGGCAGCATAGTCAAACTTAAAATGTGTTATCCAGAGAAGACTGCTTTTATTTATGTTTTTTTTTTTGTTCCAACTGAGACTGAGACGCCAATTCAAAGATTATAGTACAAAAAGCGGTTTATCAATTTCAAACGCATCATTCTTTCCAATGTTCATTCGAAATAGATAAACAGGCCCTTAGTTTTTTGTTAACATTCTTTAATAGTGCGTTTCCATTTACGTGATTTTGTCTAAAACACTTGATTTGCTCAAATCAAGCGTTTTGCTACTTGATTTCCCATACATTTTTCATGCTACCAAAACCACTTAAATCACTTGATTTATTTCAAATCACGTCGAAAATTTATTTTTTCGAACTGATTTTGTCTTTGCAACACTGTGTTGTGTCTGGGATATTCAAGTTTAGCTCCGTGTTATCTATTCAGATTGGATGTTTTTATCGAAAAAGTGACATTTAATTTTAAGTTTTTAAAAAAAATAAACTTTATGGTACAAAAATTGTGTTTAAAAGAACATATAATTAAGTATGTGTAAAATCAAAAACAAAAGCACGCACTCGATTTTTTACAAAAATAAAATAGGGGTTGTTTTTCTTTAACGGAGAAAAGTGTCAGTGTTATGTCACAAATTCGAATATACAAACCAGTTTTGCTCAAAGGAAACACTTCGAAGTGTTTTCCTCAAAGCTAGTTGATTTTAAGTCAATGGAAACATAGTATGTCTTAATTTTTTTTATTCAGAAGACTGATTTTGACTTTTTAATAAAGTAATGGATTCCAGAGAAGATCGCTGATGAAGGTCTGTAGCGAGCCAGAAGATGCTGCATTTCATTCTGCTAGTGTCTAATTTTTCTTGTTTTCCTTGGAAAACGTCCGATTACATTTGTAAATTAATTTTTCTTTCTAAAGTTTTTAGAAATTAAAAAATGAACTTAAGCCAGAAATAAATTTTAATTCATATTATTATTATTATTAATTCATAAAAATTTATGTAATTGAAACCGTTTTTAAGGGTACCTATGGTGATTAAAACAACAACAAAAACTGTTTTCTTTATTCAGGAGGACTCTGCAAATTAAGAAAAAAATATTGATTACTAATGTGTATGAAAGTGGAACTGAAGCATTTAAACTAAATTTGCATTTCACTATAGTGCCAGTGGATTTCTAGTCCACTACTACTAAAATCGTTTCATTTAGTGCATTAAATCTCCATTTCCACCAAAATCGTTTAATTTAGTGCAGTAAATTTCCACTACCACTAAATATTAGGGGCGATAATGCACTATTTTTTCCGTTACCACTTAAAAATAGTGGAAAATGAAATCTAATGCAATAAACCCAACTCTGGTTAGGACTTTTCTACCTGAGGCCAAAGATATGTATGTACATGAAATATGATTAAATATGAATAAATGGAAATTAAAATTAAATTATATATGTAAAAACTTATTAAAGTGAACGTGCTATACGCCCACGAATGCGTTCTGCTTCATTCAAACGGGGTCCTTGCTCAACATCAGCATATTCCTGTTCGCGCATTTCAGGCAGGGGTATGTCTACAAGTGTGGCATCGCATTTAAAAAAAAATGCAAATGTTATGCAGGGCACAGCACACGTTGACAATTTGAGCACTTTTCTTCGGTGAGTAATGCAAAACACGAGCGCCCAGCAAACACCGCCATTGGTTTTTAAGAATCCCGTTGGTCCTTTCTACAATATTGAGTGCGCGCGCATGAATTTCATTAAATTTGGTTCAACAGATCCCTCTCCAACATTTTTGTAAGGTACCAACAACCATGGTTCCGAAGGATAACCGGCGTCCCCTAAATAATATATGGTATAACATATGTTCGAAATATAACGTCTTTTCAAATGCCTTGTAATTTTAAAATCACATTGTATATGTTACTGTTCAATCATACATTTTTGTGTGTTTCAGTGTGATAATACAACATGTGATAATTGAAAATATTAAATTTCACTGCAATTGTTGAAAAAAAACCAAACATAGTAAAGTAATTTTTTTCAAGATTCGAAATGTTAAAATCACTCCGGAAAACACAAGATTGTGTGATTTAGCAGAAACAAATTACAGGTGTAATGGCAAACACGTAGGTGATATGAACGCATGCTTGTATATTAAAAACATACCTAATAACCAAAGCCGTGCATTGCCTTCGTATTCTTGCTCCATGGAAGCCCGCAGTTACTTGTAGCCCAAATTGAGCATCATGAGTCACTCCGCCATGTCGAGCGTCCACGTAACGAATTGTCGTATTGTTGTCTACTACCTAACATTTTTCCAATAAAATATAATACTTATGATCGCAACGTTCAGACTGTTGTTAAAATAAATGGCGGTTCTTCGACGGAGCGATTATCCTTAAATGTGTGCCGTCTATACAACCAATGACACCTGGTATTTTGTATTTTGTGTAACATGATTTCTCAATCGCTTTTTTTTGTCCAGAGATGGGCACTGAGAACACAAAACACTTTGAATGTGGATTGTGCCAGACCCGCATCGATTTGTCTACCTACACCTTTTTGGTAGCTGCCTTCTGCAAGAAACCTTAAAGTGGAAGCCAATTTCACTACGGAATGTATTGCGGATGTCTTACGTCTAGGAGGTATCGGAATCCAACTTTATTTAACCTGTAGTGTTCTTGAAATCTGGAAAGACCATTTGATTTAAAAACAAATGCACCTATATTTTCATTATTTATACTTACTTCGTCTCCGGTAACGACAGCGGGTCTGATTCATCCCGTATACATCGTCGCCGTACTCTCTTCAATAACTGATTCTCCTCTTCCAGCACTAGAAACCGCAAATAAACACTATTCATTTTTTTAAAATATATATTATATATTTTTATAATTTTTACACCACAAATTAATTGTAAACAAATACTAAGTGCGAATTCACAATAGAAATTTTTGCTACTAAAATATTCACAATAAAAACCTTTATTCACAAGATATTACTATTTTTTGGGTATGGAAATATGAGTTTGCTCGCAAACAACTTATTCTCTTGACATTCACGATAGGGGCGAATGTTATTTTTACAAAAAATATTTTTATATAAAAAAATATATAAATCTTATGGACTAAACCTGTCAAAAACCGTTTTGGCGATTTTTGATTTGGATTTTGGCGAATTTCCTCAAAAACAATCCGACAACCCTGATTTGAGTGTATAAATACGCTCTATCCAAATGCCTAAACCAGTGATTCACAAACTTTTTTTTATTACGGCACACTTCTAATGATTAAAAAATTGGCGGCAGAAAAAAAAGTTGTCTTAATAATATTTACTTACCACCTATAACACACTGCATTAAAAATTGTATGACATTAATTTTAAATACGTGCAATAAAATAATATGAAAAAATAACAGTAAGTTTATTAGGGGTTAACACAAGTTAATAATAAAAATACTTTTAATGCGAAATTTGAGCTTGATGGTTTTTGATAATTTCATTTATATTTGGTCGTGAAAATGACAATGCCACTCTTATATCGTCATCCATATTTAAAAATCTTGCTCTTTTTTTAGTTTTGATGTTGGTGAATACTGAAAATCCGAATTCACACACATAGGATGTCGAAAATTGTAATAAAATATTTAAGGCTTTTTCGGCTATCATTGGATAATCGCATATTATGGTTTTGTGATTTTTTTTGTCTTAAAGAAAAGTAGCATCATTGGATAATCGCATATTATTTTTTTTTAAGAGAAGTAGCACTTCAAGCAATAATGTATATTTAGTTATTTTCGCAACCGTGCTACATTCTTTAGGAAAGGGATAGATGAGAGATAAGATAGGTGGTGAAATGGTGAAAAGAGAAAGATATATATAGCCATTTTATTAGTTATTTTACTTCGCCGGCGAATTTATGCTATGAAGAAGTACCGATGTTAATCCAAAAAGAATTAATTGATTTCTACGAATGTCTTAAAATTAAATCTCGATTCTTAGAAAGCAAAATGAGTTCCTCTTCACTCAAGGTTAAGTCAAATACATTTGTATCCGTTAAAAGAAATGGATTACGAACCCAATCAAATTTTGTATGTCTAATTTTGGAAAATAGTGAATTATTCTTTCTTCTATTGTTGTCAAATGGTCAATAACAATTGTTTAAATAGTTTTATAACAGTCTTTAGGTACTGACTCAAACTTTTCTAAATTGCCTTCCTGAGCTTTATTCTTCCATAAAGTTATTTGCTTTTGGAATCCCAACAACTCATCCGTTAAGTTTAAGATATTTTCATTAAGCCCTTTTAACTTTGAATTTATATTGTTAAAAATAACAAAAATGTCTGATAAGTAAGCTAGTTTAGTGTACCATAGCTTATCTTCCAATATACAAACAAATTCGTAATTTTTATCTTGTTTAAAAGATATTTTTATTTCGTTTTTCAATTTCAGCATGTGAGATAAAACTTTTCCTCTGGACAACCACCTTACTTCCATATGCAGCAACAAGGATTCGTACTTTGCTTCCATAGCTTGGAATAATTGACTAAATAAGCGACTTTTTAATGGTCTGAATTTTATATAATTAACAATTGTAACACACTCTTCCGAAACTGTTTTGAATTCTGATGTCAAATATATTGTAACAAGTGCTTCTCGATGCAAAAAACAATGGGTAACTAATATATCTCCTTTCGGTTCTTTAACATGAGCTACAAATCCTTTTACATATCCAGTCAAATCCCTATACGTGATTTCCACGAAACTTTAATTTCTTCTAAATACGAACTAACTAATCAAAAACATATTTGCCAGTTGTAAAATTAGGCAATTCTAGACAATATAAAAATTGATTATTTATATCATTTCATGAATAAATCTAACGAATGCAATTAATTGAGCTTTTCCTGTAATATCTGTTGTTTCGTCGACTTGTAAAGCAAAAATTTGAATTTTCAATAGTTCTTGCAGTAATTTGTTCAATATTTTGCGACATATCTTTAATTCTGCGGTGGATTGTGTCATTCGAAATTGGTATTTTACAAGTATCAACATCTGCTGATTCACCATTGGAAAATTATTTCTTCAGCCAAATTGTGAGGTTTTAATTTTATACCAATTAACTCAGCTATTGCGTAAGAAGCTACTTGAGCCTTTTCAGACCCATCGATTTGTTTTTCAAAAATTTTTACTTGCTTGAGTTTTGAAGATAAAGACGTGAAAATGGCTTTTATTTTTTGTTAAAAGCGAAGGATGATTAGTCACCAAGTGACGTTGGAGTCTGCTCGGAACCACGGCACTATTTGATAATATACAACCACATATAACAGACTCGGGAAAAACTTGGCATTTTCTATTGTAGAGGTTAATCCAAATTTTAGAAAATTATCATTTTCGATCAATACGTATTTTTTTTGAGCAAGAAGGATTCTTATTTGTACCGGGCGTGAGCTCATTAACGTTATTACTATCGCTATTATCATCGCTGTGCTTTCTTTTTTTTTAGCCATTTACCCATTTTCAGAAGGTTCTGTTAAAAAAAGATAATATTGTCGATACATTGTTAAAAAAGTAAATCAAATATTAACTTTAAGCACGATTTATTTAAGTTTGAAAATACAGTACTTCAAAGCCAATATGTTTATCCTTTTATTAAATTGCGCTGCAAGCGAATAATTTAATATTAACTGAACATTTATTTACCAATTTTAAAGAACAAAATATGCAGCTAATACTATGTACTAAAGTACAAAAACTACTATTGTTACAAACGTATATTAAAAATTATATCTGACATCGGATGGTATTTTACTTCCCCGTTTTTACATTACAGACATCAAAGTCATTCGGTAGCAAAATAACTTTATGCCTCCATTAATTATGTTTGTTGGCGCCGCAGAAGTATTGATAACCCAGGATTTTTTTAATTTATATATTTTAATAATATAAACATTTTTTTATATCTAAAATTTGGCGGCACACTTTTAAAATTTCAAGGCACACAAAAGTGCCGCGGCATAGTGGTGAGAATTACTGGCTTAAACCAAATTCTGTTAGTTTGTGCGTATTTTTGGCACACAGAAGCACACACAATTTTATAGAAACATTTAAGTGCTTTTTACTCGATTTAGATTGTGTTCTTTAGCAAAATATGGAACTATTTGCATCCTTTCTTACAAATATAAAATTTAAGTTCGAAAGAATTGGAAACATAATAAAAAATATTTTTTTTAATTTAATTTTTTTTATAAGCATAAGATTTTAGTTGTTATTGTAAGAATTTATTTTACTATTACTACAATTTTATTAACCAAAAAGAAACATATTTATATTCTTAGCCTAATGCAAAAAAATCTCAAAGTGTCCGTCTGCGTAACGGAGATGTTGCATTACGTTGATAGAAAACAATCTGGTTTTTCATGAAAATTGTTTCGTCTTTCCCCTAAACAATAGCTGTCAGTATTCTTGTACAGCTTTGATAAACTTTTGTGACCAATTCTTTAATTAAATTTAGAGTTATTTTAAATATTTCCCCTGCGACAGATAATAAACTTTTATAAATTTGTAGGCTCATTTTCTCATTAATTTCCTTATATTCAAACACTTATTTTTGTATTTTCCAAATGCAATTAAAAATTGTTAAGGGAGAGTTGAACAAATGAAACACAAAAGATGCAAAAGTGGTGAAATAAAAAATATTTGTCAAGTTATAAATTTAAAATTACATAATCGAAAATTCGGATGTTGTGCGCGTTTACACAAAAACTCGTGTTGTACAGAATTAAATTAATCCGGCATATTAAATTTTAATGAAGCAAATATTTTCGTTTTTATTTGAAAAAATCGATGCTAAATTTAAATTCTACGTTTGAAAAAGGCATTTTTCAAAATTGTTTATTTTCAAATCTTCTATGATAAATATAATGACTATAAAACGTAAAACTAATATTTATTTTAATTCATCAGTGAGTATCAAACGAAAAAACCATAAAGCTTTTCTACTGTTAATATTAATTGAATTAATTTTTGATTCTTTGATTGAGATTACCTTAACAAATTTTGTTATATTTTTTACTTATTTGTTTTCTTCCATACAATTGCATTGCTCGTACGCATATACTTTAAGTTATTACGGCGTTCCTAAAAGTGGCTTCAACTAAAAGTTCACAAGCGAATTTAACATTATTCTCCCTTATATTGATTTCCCATTGCTAATGTTTTGGGATAAAGTAGATAGTGTTTTTATATTATTATTTCCATAATTTTTTCTTACTTATTTTTATTATTTTTCATTTGTTTCAAACAAGCAAATTTGAAAAGAAGAACATAAATAAATAATATTTATTTATAGAATGATAAAGGACAACAGCATTCTGTTGGTGTCTAATTTTTCCTGTTTTCTCTGGAAAACGTCCACATACAATTTTACGTCATTTGAATTTAAGCCAAAATTAATTTAATTCATTTAGAATTTGCAAGAATACATAATTCAAAGAATTTTTTTAGTGCGTGGTACACATTATATGCAAAGTAGTGTTGGTTATTTTTATCAGTATTTCAATATCTTACAGGTATTTTTACGGACGAAAGCAGATTAAATTTGGGTCCGATAGTCGGCGTTTTGTGAAGAGTAATTATAGATGCTTATCGGTAATGGTGTGCGGCTGCATGACAGCTTCAGGTGTTAAATTTTATCAAGACAATGACTCCAGACTACTTAACAACTGTCTAAGTTGTTGAGTTTTAAAAAGGATATGCAATATGCAATAAGTGTTAAATATTTAATGAATAATAAAACCTGTCTGACTTTCAGTGTGATTATAGTCTTAAGTTTTTTTTCGAATTTATTATTTTTATTGTTTTGTTACATTATGTTTTCAATTACATACAATAAATGTTCTAAAAAACATTTTGGAAAATCTTAATTCGTAAGAAATACTCCTCGAGATCTTCCGAACAATAGAAGCGAAAACATTTGAAATTATATTAAATTATTTTGAGTTGGTAATGATCAAAATATTCTAGTTTATTATTAATTGTTTAAATTTGTTATAGAAGAAAAAATTATTTGCAGTGGGTTTGAATTTGTAAAATATATTTTACAATAAAAAATTTACTTGTTCGCTTTCTCAGATTACTTGTGCAGCTCTGGGAAGATTAAAGATACAGGAGTCAAAAGTGTTTACTACTATCTTGAAAATTTTTGAAATATTTGCACAAAACCAAGTTATTGTGTGTTGTTGGCGTTAGAATTTTAAGCGGAAACCACTGACTAATATATCCCTCATATTTTCCCAATACACGGTATACACGCACCCAAGGCAATAAATAAATTTAAACTAAATTTGTTAGGCCTAATACAATCATATTTCATATCCATTATAAAGCTAAATAAACTATTAATGAATAGCAAAGAAATAAACTTGATTTATTTTGCTTTATTCAGTGTTTCAATCTTGAAAAAAATTGACTATGCTTAATTTTTCCTCGACCGCATGCATTATACGATTTTGAGAAAATTCTCGTAAACATTTATGAAAACTGCAGTTAACAAAATATATATTTTTTTCATTAGTTTTAAAATAGAATCATCAACGTGACTATAGTAAATACTACATTTAAAAATTTTTATCATTAGTTCTCATTATATCTCAGATCATTTAATATTGTTGCGAAGATGCTTTATTTAGGTCATAAAAGAAATAAAAATAATTGTTACCGACAAAGTAAAACGAAATGACCTTAATCACAAAACAAAAACAACTAAGATAAAGCAATAAAAATAAACGCAACACACAACTACCCAAACATCTACATTGCATAACGACTATTAAAAATATACAGCAGGTATAGATAAATTCAAAATAATAATGGAATGTTCTGGAATAAAATAACAATCATCATGTGTCTAAAACTTCGGTTCTCAAATGGGAGTCCGTGGACCCCTGGGGGTCCGTAGCAACCATCTAAGGGGTCCGCATGAAGAACCGAAAAAATAGTGTTTTTAAAAACAATAAAAGTTTTATTATGAATTTGGGTTTTAGAGGGGTCCGCGAAAAAAAAATTAGCTTACTAGGGGTCCATGAGCAGGAATTTGATGAGAACCCCTGGTCTAAAATGATAAATGCGTAGTAAAGAAATATTCTACTAACAGATGGAGGAAGTTCTAGTGTATTCAAGAATCTTAACATTGGGTATATAAAAGCAACGGCCATACAGGCTGATTCGTTATTAGTGAAAACGTCAGCCAGTGAAGATCTTGTGGTAAAACAGCGGTAAAGCTGCCATCGCTTATTTTTATGTACTAATCGCAAATAAGTAGATAATCGTCTAATTAAAGTGTAATTTAATTAAAGTAGTAGTAGTAGTAATTAAATTGTGTGTATTTAATTCGCAATAAAAAAACTCAATAAAATAAACGTTTATAAATTTAAATAAACGTAACAATATGTTGCGGAATAGAGAATTCGGATGTTATAGACTATTAACAAAGCGGTCATTGTACGTAAAATTCAGATATAGTTAATGGTACCAAAGTAAGTGCTGTTTAAATATACCTAAGGCGTTTTCTAAATAATTTATACTGAATTTGCTCGATTTATTTGTTGCCATTCAATATTTCTAAATTTTCCTCAATTGTCATTTTTGATGTATAATGTTTTGTTATAAAATAGTAGCAGGAATTAAAAAATAAACACTCTAAATGATTTAAAATTTGCTCGCTTATAATATATAAATACTTCCAACATAACTCTCACAATAAATAATAAAGATTAAGCCGTAAGAATCGCCGAGAATCTTTAGATATATTGTTTTGAATTTCAATTTTTATAAATTTCTCAGTACATTACAAGTCAACTGATTCATGTGCCTAAATTGTTGTTTAAATAGACGGCAACTGCTCATTTTATAGCTTAGTCCCAATTCGCACGATGCAAGTATTTAAGCTGAGCTGATTAGGTTGTAGGCAACGGGGTGAGGTAAAATTAAATGAGTACAGACTTGCTTGTACATGCAATTCGTTTTGCTTCTATATTCGCAAAACAAAAAACACAGATGTGTGTGTGTACATTCATGCAAAAATCTGAACAATTTAAGCTATAAGACTTGTACTGTGCGAACGTCAATGAAAGTTCAAAGAAGAAAATGAAAATAAGCAGTCTTATTTTCTTGCATCGTGCGAATTGGGACTTACGGAGCTCTTTTTTGTTATAAGTGTGTAGGTTAAAGTCAAATTATTTGCCATCCTTTTTACTTTGTCATTTGTCGTTGTATGTGCATCAGCTCAACACATTAATGCAAAAACACGCTGGCTGCATCAATTTTAGTTATAAAAAGCGTCACTTAATTGCACCGTCATCATGATGTTGTACTGAAAAATGCAAAACTGCGAACAATATGATGCCATTTGATATTTTATGGTTGTATATTTAATAGTTTCTCAATTCTTCGGACTCACTTCTTCTTCATATTTTCTTAAGTAACAACATTACGTTGAAAATTTGTACAATTATGTACTATGAAATGAAAAAGTAGTTGTAACATTGCGAAGAATATCATCTCGAGTCAGGCAAACAAATGCGTTTGTTTCTTTGTATTGAAAGTGATTAAATGGATTTTATTTGCTTTGTAAATTCTGAAATTATTTTTTTAATTTTTGTTATAATACCAAAAATTTAACAAATAAGTTTTAAATCGGCTTAAGGTCAGAAAATAGGATATTAACTTTCGTCTGAATCATTTCGATGTCATAAAACAAAAAAGAACTTATAAAAGTTTATGCAACTTTATTAATAACTTACCTCGATGTTCACTGTAGTGTAATGTTTCAACCAAAAGAGACCTGAAAAAAAATATTTTATTTAAATTGAATTTAGTTGAATAAATAAATGCATTTTTTATTATTGAAATATTTACTTTAAATAAATTTTAATGAGAGAATTTTATTATTTTAAACTTCCGACTGATTATTCCTTTTAAATTTAAGTGAGTAAATATTGCTTAGATTCAGCTATCTTATCTAAAATTATTTTAATTTTTCTAATTCATTCTTAATGAGATAAGAGCAACTTAAAGATACGAATTTCAATGCGCATATGATTTGCCGGTGCCATCCTAAAAGCATTTGTTGGCAATGAGAGAATGTGTTTGTTGCATAGACATATTGATTATTGCAAAAGTATTGTTTTTCGCCTTTATTTTAAAAGCCAGTATAATAAATAAAATAAAAATTATTATATTTTATTTCTTATTAACTTAGTCTTTGTAAACTTTCAGCAAAGGAAAAGACTGTAAAAATTCTGCTAATAGCATCATTACGTTTTCCATAACTAATTAGGTTCTTTTAATTGATAAATAATACACGCTAGGCATTATTTTCAGAGATTCCTTTATTTATTAAAATCTGGATAATTTTACTGTCAACAAAAGCTTCTTTATTTGTTTTAAAATTATTGGCGAGCTAGAAAGTTCAGATTGTGTTTATAGTTAAAGCTCTAGCAGCTTGTTCTTGATGTGCAGTTGGGATGACCATATTAAAATGTATTTTAGTGTGAGTAAATTACATATGTATATAATTTTAAAACAACTTTTATGCTGTTGTTAAATGTTTTAGTTTATCTTTGTTATAAAAGTGTGAAAGAGCTTAAAACTAAACAAGGAGACTGCCAAACAGCACAAAATATTACGCTTGCACTAATCAGATGTGGCTTGCCTGTGCAAAAATGCCATGTTAGATGTTAAACAGTTTTTAAATTATATTGCCAATCGAAAAATATTGAAACGAACGATAAAATAAAGGAATTCTTAGAAAATTATTTGACATTGACATTGCTTTGGAAAGAATGGGAAAGGTTACTAAGAAAATGGTTTTCATTACACAATTAAGACATCACTTACATTTTTATTTTTTTATTTTGTTTTATTTTTTTTTTTTAATTTTTGTGTTTCCGATTTAAGTTCCTTATTTTATTAAATATTTGCAATAATAACCGATCTTGATTTTTCGTGGGATAGACTTTTATAACATTTATGCTCTCAACAATTATTTTAATTAAAAGTAGTTGTTTATGCTGAACACTCCAAAGAATATTCACATTAATCGCTGCTTTCTTTACTTTATCTCTTAAGAAAATTTAAAACCACAAAACGTAATTTCTGCAAAAAACCTTTCCACTTACTTAAGATTGAATTTTCCATGATTTCAATTAATACAATTGGATTATTGTTTTAGCTCAATGCATTAGACTTTCTTATGTACTGCAGATTTCAAGATGCCTCCAAAGAATAGAATTATGCAAATTGTAATTTGGCTTACTATTTAATTTAAAAAGTTTAGCAAAATGAAACGGTTTGCACTTAGTTCGCTTATGTCGAAATCGCAGTAAGAAGCCATATGATCATTCAAAAAATATACGATTTGCCCTTTACAGTGAATATATTACGTCAAAGTTTATGGAAGTTGAATACAATTTGAAATGCCGAACATAAAATAAAACAAAATCTAGTAATCTTAAAGATAAATTTTATCAAGAGAACTCAATATAAGTTAGGGAATTGCAAGTAATGAAATAATCTGAGCCAATTGGTTAATATCTTTTACAACTCAATATAAAAATTGGAACCGATATTTTCAATAAATTTAAGAGTTTTCTTTAAAAAAAAGAAACTAAAAATCAATAAATAACTTAAAAAGAAATGAAATTCACAGCCGGTGCTTAAAATAGGACCAAGCGAAACATTTCCTGTTTTGTTTTTATTTTATTTATTAAGTTTTTTTGTTTTGATCTGAACTACAAATTCCTGCTCACGGACCCCCAGTATACTAATTTTTTTTTGCGGACCCCTCTGAAGCCCAAATTCATAATAAAACTTTTATTATTTTTGAAAACACTGTTTTTTCGGTTCTTCATGCGGACTCCTTGGATGGTTGCTACGGACCCCCAGGGGTCCGCGGACTCCAATTTGAGAACCGTTGATCTACTTGTTAGTTTCTTATGTATATTTTGTATTTTAATGAAAATTAAATTCGTTAATTGAAACGTTAATGTACTAAGGAATTGCAAACTACTTTCTCTCCTCTATCCGTTGCGTAAAGAATGTAAAACTGGTACACTAATTAAATAGATATTGTTGTCTGAGGTGCTACTTCTCTTTAACACTTTGAGGACAATAATTAATTATAAGCAACTTCTGACTTTATTATTATGCCCATATGGGACACACTGTTTTATAACGATGTGTTAACGTTTTTTGCTTTACGCAGTTATCCAGTGTGATTTCCTGTGCGCAATCAGTATACGATAAATTTGCTAATATTTTTTATATATCTGCATAGCTGGAAAAAATAAGTAAAAAAATAAGTAAGTAAAAGGGTAAGTAGATGTATTTATGTTCTTAGATAGAAAAAAATATTTAATATTTAGAGAGATAGAATTTTTTAAAAACTGATATACAAAAAGTATAAATTAATTACGTTTGCAGAAAAACTTACAAAGAGGAAAGGCCTGACTGATGCTGAGATTAAAGGTCTTGTAAACATTGATTGGGAAATGTCAGATGATGAAGATGAAGCTGCTGAGGATGAGGGTAATCCTAACTTTGTGGACGAGGCAATTGAGGCAATTTTAGTAAGGGGCGAGGAGGTAGAAGCAGAAATCCTTGACAACTTTCTGAAGGATGATGAGAATATAAACTGCTGTGATGATGAAGAGTTAAGCACTGAGGCTAGTTTTGAGAAAATAGAGCTGTCAACATTGAAGTGGAGAAGGCGGGATATGTTGCCTGGAGATGAAATATGAAGGGGAAATGCTGAATGAAACGACGTATATGAGAAAAAAACTTCGATAGAGTATTTTGAAAAATTTGTTAATGAAGTATTTGAAGTAATGACTTCGCAAAGCAACTTATATGCGATGGAAACGCTTGAGACAGAATTGAAATGCTCACCATATGAATGCGACGTTATATCGGGGTACTCTTGTATATGGGTATCATAAAAATTCCTCGAACAAGGATGATTTGGTCAAAGGAGTTGAAGTTAAATTTTATATTCGACGGTATGATACGATCAAGATTTGAAAAAATTAAGTCCTCTTTTCACCTGAATGAAAATTCAAAGCAGCCAAAGATAGATGAACTAAATTTTGACAAGCTATATAAAATACGCCCATTACTGTCAATACTGAAAGATAAGTTCAATAAAATACCTCAAGAAGAACATCAATGTATGGACGAGCAGATTATAGCAAAGCCTCATAAATGGGGAATGAAAGTGTTTACCAGAGCTGGGGCATCAGCCATTATACATGATTTTTCTTTATATATTGGCGGTGGAACACGTCTAACGTACGGACTTGGCACATCATTAGATACTGTTTTGCATTTGGCTTCAATCATTCCCAAACACGGAAATTACAAACCATATTTTGATAATTGGTTCACCTCGATAATACTTATGGTAGCTCTAAAAGGAATGGGCATATTCGCAACTGGCAGCGTGCGCCAAAATAGAATGGCTAAATGTGAACTTCTTTCAGAAGCGGAACTAAAAAAACGTGGTATAGGTTTGTATGATATGAAAGGCGAAGTAGCTCATAACTTAAGTGCAATCCGCTGGATTGATAACAAAGGCGTGCAGCTGTTGCCTACCTATGTGTCTAACCAGCCATTGGGATCCTGTAGGCGTTGGTGTGGCAAAAAAAATCATACAAATTCCCCGACCAGCTATAGCTAACGACTATAATCAACACATGGGAGGAGTTGACTTGTCCGACATGCAGACTTAAAAGCTGCTAAAGAAAAGTCTTAACCATTGCTACTAATATATTTTCAAATGGAAATAGCACAATTAATACTTAGCGCTTCGACTTCCTCTAATGTCACTAAACGTACGAGAGGACGTCCTACTACAAAACCTTCACACCCAGCAATTCTCACCATCAACCTTGCCTTCGTCATCTGGCAGCGTTTGCAGCACTTCATTAAAACGGAAGTACACCCTAGATCCAGCCAAAACACTGCACAGTGGGGCAGAATCAAAATATTTTGGAAATAATTCAGCCATTTGAAAACGGTTAGGCCGATTGATTCAAAATTTGGCACGAGCATAGTAGAGGAGTACTTGAGCTTAAGTTTTGAAGGTGGTTACCCTCCACTTTCCAGGGATGGCGCTATGTGGTCTCAAAGTTGGACACCTCGCTCCTGAAAATTTTTCTAACGCTTGGCATTTCTTCAATTTTTGTCTGATTTTTAAATATTTTACATGGTCTTAAAGCTCTCGTAAATACCTACAAAACGGTGCTTTAAACTGCATGTTTATGTTTAAAAATGATCGAGTTATAAGCATTTTAAAATTAAAATTTTTGATTTTTTCCCAACCCTGGTCCAGTTTTTTCAAAATATTGGGTACAATTTGCAGCAAATTTGTTTGAGTTTTTTACCGTAGATAGCAAACAAAATTTAAGATTTTCTGAAAAAAATTCGAAAGAAATATCTTTTCTGGCCTAAAAATTATACGATTTTCAATTTAAAAAATTCGAAATTATTGCATTTTTGTGTATTTTAGCCTAAAATGGGACACTAATCTAATTTTTTAGATAGAAAAAAATTTTCTTAAGGAATATATAAAAATTTTTTATTTTTATTAAAGCTAACTATATGTGTGTACGTTTAAACCAAATTTCGTATAAAACTGATCATTCTTGTAGAAGATGTAAGTCTTTCAACTTGACCTATTTTACATCGAAATTTTGACTTTACCCCATATTTTCTAAAATCCCAAAGCTGGGATCGGAAAAAGAAGAATACTATAAAAAAGCTATATATACTCCAAATTGTTTCAAAAAGTATTTCGTGAGCCCTAGTCCATATGTGGACTTTATGGGCAAAAGAGTAAAAAATTCCAATTTTGGGATTTTTCGTCTTTATTTTGGGAATTATGGGATTTCCTTTATCTTAATGTTGCAGATTTTTTTACCGTTTGATTTTAGTTAACAAACTACATATGCACAGAAAATTGCATCTGATTTGCTTAATTAATAAAAGTTTTATAGCATATTTAATATTTTTACTTTTCTCAAATTGGACCGTTTTCACCATAATTTTTCGAAATTTTCGGAGCTCAGCAACGAATATTAAAATTTTGTTCCATTTTTTTTTATTTTTTTTATGCATGTGAATAAAGATGACGCAATTTCCTATTAAATAAAAAAAGATTCACCTCAATATCATTCTTACGTGCAAAACTATGCGTTCTTAGATATGAGTGTTTCAATATGTATCTCACTTTTATACATTTATGTTACGGAAGTAAAAATTTTCATGCCTGTGTAAAAAATTGTGTAAAAAAACAATTATACCTGAAAAAAGGGTTAAAAATAATGGTGCAGGCGTTCGTTTTAGGATGACCTATGACTAATTATGTCTTACCTAAGTGCCTTTTTTGATTTTTAGCTAGCTGCTTTGCTTCTTTAGGTACCCAACTGTTCGCATATAAATATTTGCATAAATACAATAGATATCATATTAAAAAAAAAAAACATCATGCCGATCACATTGAAGTTTGAGACATTGTGTTCTTTTTTGTGGACTGATGGTACAAAAGGACTTGATAGAATTAAGGCCATGAAAAAATTTATTAAGGCTACATACAACTGCAGAGTTGATGTCATTGGTACTGCAAAACTGGAAAAATTTTTAAAATTATTTGATCAAAAAATAAAATCAGTTCGCGGAAACAAAAATAAGTTTATAGTAAAGTATCTTACTTGGATGGATACTGTTGCGAAATTCTCAACCTACATCGCATTATGTGGAGCTCCCTGCAAAGCTTATGATGACTTATGTTCGAAGTCTAAGAAAAAAAGGTTAACCGAAAAACTTTCTTCAGTTTCAAAAGATGAAGTTTGCGATACGTTCAAAGAATTGCTAAAAAAAGAAAATCAGCCTTCCTAGGCAGTGCACATCGCCAATATTCTTCCCAGCGCATCTCCAAAACGGTTGAAACGAATTGTTAACAGCATACCTACTCCGACATCGCAGTCAAATTTTACGGAGGAAGAAGCTATTGCTCTGATGTTTGAAATGAAAATAAGCCGAAATAAGTACCACATTTTGAGAAAAGCTTTACTTGAGAAAGGACATGCAATATTACCATCATATAAGTCTATTCAAGAAAAAAAGAAAGCGATTATGCCATCTCCAATAACAGTTGATGAAACGAAAGCTTCTATTGGACTATCTTCTTTGCTAGAAAATACGGCGTCACGGATTATTTCAGATTTTTCTACTGACCAACTAGAAAAGGTTAACAACTGCGATGTAGTACTAATGTGTAAGTGGGGATGTGATGGAATATCAGCCCTTCCTGAGTACAAACAAAAACATACAATAGATTTTAAGAGCATATTCATGGCATCCTTAGTACCACTAAGAATTCGTTCATACTCACTGGTTGCATTTTCATCAGTACGTGCAAACACTTTTGAAGATATATGGAAAAACACAACCCCAGGATCCAAAAATTTTTGTAGGCCTATTTGTTTTGAGTATGTAAAGGAATCAAATACTACAACAAAAAAATTAGTCGAGCATATCAAAGACGAAATAAGATCATTGGAACCAATATCAATAAAAATAAAAGAATACTGTGTTAACATATCCTTTCAACTTAGTTTAACAATGATTGATGGAAAAGTTAGTAACGCTATAACTAACACATCTTCTTATTGGAAATGTTCCATATGTGATCAGAAAAAGTCAGAATTCTCAGATAAAAAAAACCAACGTAGTCAACGAAGAAGTTCTATCTTTCGGAATATCCCCCCTTCTGCTAGAATAAGATTTTTGCAGCATTTTCTGCATATTGCATACGACTTAAAATACAGAAGTACGACAGAAAATTTAATAACAAAAAAAAAAAAACAAAAAACAATGATGAACTAAAAGCTCTAAGAGCTTCTGAGAAAAGTAGAATCCAAGAAGAGTTTAAAGTACAAACGGGGTTAATAATTGATAAGCCTCTTCGTAGTGGAGGAAACACTAACGACGGAAATACTGCAAGAAAATTTTTTGGGGATTTTGAAACTACTTCAAACATAACTGGAATTGACAAAGAGTTGCTTAGAATGGTTCACGTAGTTTTAATGGCAATTAATAGCAAAACTCAAATTAATTCTTTTCGCTTTGGAGAATATACAGCAAAAATATCTCAGCTACTCGTTTCCCTATATCCATGGAGGGATATGACGCCCACAGTACATAAAATATTATGTCATGGTAAAACAATTATAGAATCGAATATTCTTCCTCTTAGGGAATTAATAGAAGAAGCCCAAGAAGCAAGAAACTGCGATTTCAAGTACATTCAAATATTCAGTTCTAGAAAATGTTCTAGGCAGTCACAAAACGAAGACATTTTCTATAGCCTATTGTTATCTTCTGATCCTGTACTCTCATCAATGAGAAAACGTTGGATTAATTATGAGGCTTCTTCACCTTCTAACAAAACAGAATTAAAGGATTTACTTTATCTTTTAGACATGCATAATGATATGACAGATTATTTTATAGAAAATAAATAATAATTTTAAGGAAATAAAAAATACTTTTAACGACTTTTCGTAAATAAAAATAACCAGAAAATTTTATTTTTTATCTGATGTTTTTTATAATGATTATTAATTTAAGATATGCCTCTTGGTTATCCTCTATTCAGATATAATTGTTTTTTACACAATTTTTTACACAGGCATGAACATTTTTACTTCCGTAACATAAATGTATAAAAGTGAGATACATATTGAAACACTCATATATAAGAACGCATAATTTTGCACGTAAGAATGATATTGAGGTGAATCTTTTTTTATTTAATAGGAAATTGCGTCATCTTTATTTACATGCATAAAAAAATAAACAAATGGAACAAAATTTCAATATTCGTTGCTGAGCTCCGAAAATTTCGAAAAATTATGGTAAAAACGGTCCAATTTGAGAAAAGTAAAAATATTAAATATGCTATAAAACTTTTATTAATTAAGCAAATCAGATACAATTTTCTGTGCATATGTAGTTTGTTAACTAAAATCAAACGGTAAAGAAATCTGCAACATTAAGCTAAAGGAAATCCCATAATTCCCAAAATAAAGACGAAAAATCCCAAAATTGGAATTTTTTACTCTTTTGCCCATAAAGTCCACATATGTACTAGGGCTAACGAAATACTTTTTGAAACAATTTGGAGTATATATAGCTTTTTTATAGTGTTCTTCTTTTTCCGATCCCAGCTTTGGGATTTTAGAAAATATGGGGTAAAGTCAAAATTTCGATGTAAAATAGGTCAAGTTGAAAGACTTACATCTTCTACAAGAATGATCAGTTTTATACGAAATTTCGTTTAAACGTACACACATATAGTTAGCTTTAATAAAAATAAAAAATTTTTATATATTCCTTAAGAAAATTTTTTTCTATCTAAAAAATTAGATTAGTGTCCCATTTTAGGCTAAAATACACAAAAATGCAAAAATTTGGATTTTTTTAAATTGAAAATCGTATAATTTTTAAGCCAGAAAAGATATTACTTTCAAATTTTTTTCAGAAAATCTTAAATTTTGTTTGCTATCCACGGTAAAAAACTCAAACAAATTTGCTGCAAACTGTACCCAATATTTCGAAAAAACTGGACCAGGGTATGGAAAAAATCAAAAATTTTAATTTTACAATGCTTATAACTGGATCATTTTTAAACATAAACATGCAGTTTAAAGCATCATTTTGTAGGTATTAACGAGAGCTTTAAGACCATGTAAAATATTTAAAAATCAGACAAAAATTGAAGAAATGCTAAGCGTTAGAAAAATTTTTAGGAGCGAGGTGTCCAACTTTGAGACCACATAGCGCCATCCCTAGAAAGTGGAGGGTAACCACCTTCAAAACTTAAGCTCAAGTACTCCTCTACTATGCTCGTGCCAAATTTTGAATCAATTGGCCTAGCCGTTTTCAAATGGCTGAATTATTTCCAAAATATTTTGATTCTGCCCCACTGTGCACTGCGACATGACGAAAAAGGCCATTGGGTGGTATGAGGTCAAAAAGGTCACTGCCGTCTTTGTAAAACTGGTACTCCGCTTTCTAAATGTTCCAAATGTGGAGTTTATTTGTGTTCGAATACAAGCAGGAATTGCTTTCTTTTATACCATACTTAAATATTACATTATACATAAAAACTGCTAAATTATATATGAATTGTATTCGTAAAAATACCCTATTCTTATTTACTACTATGGACAACTGTTGCTTATAAGCAACTTCTTCCAGGATTTCGTAGGAAGAACATATGACTTTCAGATTTCGCAAACTGCTTATTTAAGCCTAAACAAGTAGAATTGATGAAAGTTTGTATTTTTGGTACCAACGTGTAAACGCTGTCCTTAAAGGGTAAAAAAAAGAACGTAGTGTTACTGTCTGCTTTAAAAGGTTTAAGCTGGTAATAATGTGGAGAACATTTTACTATGATTTGGGTGAATCATATATGACGTTTAGGCAAATAAAACTCTATCCTGCAATGATTTAAATCTTATCAAGTTTTCTAAAGCAGGGATGTTGTAATTTTAGTAAGTTTTAACTAAACTTGTTTGTTTTTCGCTTTACAAAAAAACAATAGAATCACATTTCCAAAACTTATATTAGGTCTGTTCATTTACTAAAAACTGTTAAGAATTTGTAACAATTGTTACTGGAAAGTGTTCATTAACCCACAAAATTTGCAACGAGAGAGTGTAAACAGAGAGTAAAAAAATAAGATACAAAAATATCTTGCAAATTCTCACTAGTAACATTTTCACTTGCAAGAATTAGCTAAACAGCTGTTTATTACTTTTATTTACAAAATAATAAAAATATTTAAAATTAAATTTTAAATTATAAAAATATTTAAAAGAATATTTAAAACATTTTACATATTTTTGCTATTTAGTTACTTGGAGTATTATTTTAAATTTTTTTCGTGTAGTTACCAGTTTACTGGCTTTAAGTGGTCTTTGTTTTATACATTTGCTTTAAAAAATAGTACTATTTAGTGCGCATACCGTACAGTTTTTAAGTCTTACATATCATTCCCGAAGCCATAACAATTTTCGTTGCTAATATTTGCTAGTAAAGCGTTCATTTACTTTAATTATTTAGGAGAATAATTTTGAAAATTTCTGTTTTACTCTATTGTTGCTAGTTTTTGCTAGTAAAGTTACTGATCAGAACTATTTTAAAAGCAGTTAAATATCTAAGACTATAAAAGTTCATTTATTAAAAAAAATCAGTTATCGTTTGAATTATTAGGCAATGATAGCAACATGCATAGTATGCAAAAGAGCAAATTATATACTTTGGATTTCATTATTTATATTTGGAGAAAAAAATTATAAAAATATATATTTTTACGTTGATGTACGATACGATACGTGTAAATATAATATCAACAAAAATTTTCTTTGCTTGTAAAATATTTTATATAAAACATAGTTTTCACCTTTAAAGTGTTTCTCATAACTACGAGCAAATTTTTTCATTGCTAGCTAGAAATAAAAGTGCTAATATGTTAAATAGATAGAAAATGCACATCTGTCGGTTTTTCTTATTTTTATATGTTTCTGCATGGCGCTTTTTTACTTGTAAGTGGCTCGATTTTCAAAATTAATCTCACTCAAGTTTGTAAAGAAAATTGTTATGGCTTGGGGAATGATATGTAAGACTTAAAACCTGTACGGTATGATCATTAAATAGTCCTTGCTTAAAGATAATGTACTAATGGCAAAATTTATAAAACAAAGATCACTAAAAGCCAGCATACTTAAAACCACACGAAAAGATTGAAAATAATACTTCAAGTAACTAAATAACAAAAAATATTTACATAAAATGTTCTACTTTTTTAAATTATTAGGTAATTTTTAAAAGCGTTTATGATGCTTAAGCTCATCATGAATGGAACTTTTTTAGACGTAAAAATATTTATATTAAAAATAATAATAATAACTTCATACATTTGTATAACTTATTGATAATAATACAAAAAAAAAAAAAAATAATTTAATACTCTTCTTTAAATTGTACTAAAAAGTAGATTGCATTGAATGTTTTATCACTGGCTTGTTTACTTCTAATTCTAACAACAATACAAATACCTGCAAAGCTCGAAGACTCTAAAGCAAATTTCTGTTCTTCTACACTTCTTTGCTGTACTTCCATAGCAAAATTCAAGAAAAATAAAAAAATAATATTATTTTTATATTCTTTTAATTACCAGATACTTGTATTTTCTTTATTCTTACAAAAATTTCTTTTATCCGACTTTTTTAAAGCCAATTATTCTGTAAACAAAAGTAAGAAACAGCTGTTTGGCTTATTCTTGCTAGTAAACATTTTACTAGCCAAAACTTGCAACAAATGTTTTGCTCTCTTATTTTTACGCTCTTTTTTCATTCTCCACTTGCAAGTTTTTTTAATTACGTGAATACGTTCTAGTGACAATCTGTGTAGCCAGATAAGTTTTATGAGTACGTGAATACGTTCTAGTGACAATCTGTGTAGCCACATAAGGGGATTTCTCTCGAAATTGGAGATTTCAACATAAGTTTAGGGACAGAATTTTGAATATTTTTCTATCTGTGCTACTGTCTAGTCAAGTTAACATATTACAACCATCACGATATATACTTATATGTGTAGACACTTAATAGTGGTTAAAATATTTTTATATGCAAAGATAAAGAAATGGATAAAGAAAACTGAAAAATAAAATAATTTATTACTTGAAAGCTAAAAAGTGGAAATATTCAAATTAAGTGTGATCTTCAGAACTTAGTTAGTTAGTTAGGAGTGGCAGCCTCTCGCGACGAAGCTCACTTGAGCACAAACGAATGGCCCGTTGTAATATCACAAAGAAGGCGGAATGACTCCCATTACCCAGCCGAGAACCATGATGATTCACGGATGAACTTCGCTATGTCCCTTATAGAGTGGGATGATAGCTCCGTAAGAGACCCAGGGGATGGGCAGTGGCACAGGAGGTGCAGTACGGACTCTTCCTCATCCTCCGAGCCACAGCTGCGGCAGAAATCATTAAAAGGCAGACCAAGTCTTTCAGCATGCCTACCGATTAGACAGTGTCCAGTAAGTACCGAGACCGTGATACTTAGGATTTTCTGTCCAGTCTGAGCAGCTGCCTGGTCCGCTTGAGGTCCAGTGTAGTCCACAGTTGTCTGGAGACACAGCAGGAACTTTCATCTACCCATAATTTGCAAGCCAAATTTAGGTAGTGGTTCTTTATGGCAATTTTCACCGTTGCCAGAGGAATTCCAACGTCTGGTAGCGGGGAGACATTAGGAAGCAATGTGCCCCGTTTAGCGAGATCATGGGCCTCACAGTTACCCTGGATATCCCTGTGACCAGGGACCCAAAACAGGTCAATCTGTGATAAAGTGTTCAGTAATGAGTGACAACTCAGGAATAGCTTAGATGTACTATATGCACCAGCAAGCGCCCTGATTGCTGCCTGACTGTTCGAAAATATCCGAATAGCATGACCAGAAAGATCGTCCCTGAGCGCTATTTCGGATGTTTTCAGAATGGCCATTACCTCGGCTTGAAAGACACTGCAGTAGTCAGGGAGTCTGAGGGAGAGTCTTAGGCCAAGATTATTTGAGAAGATTCCGCAACCGACTCTGTCGTCCAGTTTCGAGCCATCGGTGTAGATGTCAACAGTACCACCCACAACCACTTCGTTACGGACCCATATCTCCCTATTTGGAATATGGATCCGAAGCCCGTGGTCCGGAGCGGGAGTAGAAGAGATGTAGTCCACCATTGATGGCAGTGGCACTTCCCGATCGATAATCTTAGAGTGCCCTATGTCCAGCCTGAGCCAGCGTGAGAGGGCATTAAGTCTGGCTGCACAGCATTTAGCCTGTTGCAATACCAGAAGTTTGGTGGGTAACCAGTGGAGAAGAGCATACAGAGCCTTTGTCGAAGTAGTTCGAAGAGCCCCAGTAATCAAAATGGCGGTTGTTCTTCTGACTTTGTTAAGAGGTTTTTGGTTGACCAATCTCTCAAGAGCGGGCCACCAAAACACAGCACCATAGAGAATATTTGGCTCTATAACTGCCTTGTAGAGCCAGGAGATGATCCGAGGCTGAAGGCCCCATCTTGGTCCTAGAGCTCTCTGACAGAGATAGAGCGCACAGGTCGCCTTCCGAGCTCTTTCGGCAATGTTTGCCTTCCATTGAAGTTTGGTGTCAAGTATCACCCCAAGGTATTTCACACTTTTACTTACACTGAGCACAATGCCATTCAGCCTAGGTGCAGTAAAAGTCGGGATCTTGTATCTCCGTGTGAAGAGCATAACCTCCGTTTTGCCGGGGTTAACATCAAAATTAAAATCGCAGCACCATTGAGACAGAACATTAAGCGAATAGTTCATCCGTTCTGTGAGTGTTGTCAGGTACTTCCCAAAGGCTGCGATAGCAATGTCATCAGCATAAGCTATCAGCCTATTACCCGTTTGGTCCAGTCGCCGTAGCAGCGTGTTGACTGCCAGATTCCAGATGAAGGGACCCAATACGCCACCTTGTGGAGTGCCTCTTTTCACTACCCTTTCAACGTGATCAATTCCCAAAGTGGACGTGATGATACTACGTGAACTTTAATACAAGATGAAAATTCGAAAAGTTTGAGAAAGTAAATAGAAAAAGATAAATTAATTTAACTAAATTTTACTGTCTGAATTATCATTAAAAAATACATACGTATATTGATATAAAGAGAAAATGGAATCTCGAATATTGTAGTTAATTATCAATTAAAAGTCGTATAACACTTTTGCATGCAAACCAATTTAATAATTTTTTTATTTTTAAGTTAAAATTACAATTAATTTAATGCTCTTATAATTTAAACAGTTGAAGCATGTCGGCAGTAAAGCTTTAGGGCAGTGAATTTCGCTACATACTCGCTACATTAATAAATTGGTGAAACTTAATTACAATCAGTTTCACACTACAATACTGAGTATTAAGATCACAGCTAGTATTTTTTTATTTGTTTATTGATCACGTTTGAGTCTTTTGTGACCCTTATGCAGGACTATAATAAGCGTTTATGTCCTCATTTTTTATTCGAAAATAATTGTTTTGTCGGGAGGAAATTTTAGGCGCGACTTTTATAAGCGTGTCGCTTTTCAGCTAAAAATTACACATTACCTTAAAAATTATTTGCAATTTTATGACTTACATTTGTGATTGCCAAATTTTTTTACTTGCTTACAAAACACATTGAAACTTGTTCTTTAAGTTAAAAAGGAATACTTCAAACACGAACTAATAATCATTGTCATTTCTTACAATAATCAATGTAATAAATTCTCAGTAATTGATTATAAAAGTCTCATGCCTTGTTGAAGTCATTAGCGGCCATACAAAGATTTAAATTCATCAATCCACTCTTGTCGTTATAATCCACGTCGAAAGTTGTGAAAAATGATGGCACGAAAATGTTCACGAGTTAATTCCATTTTTTTCTATATTAATTTTTTCCAGTCACTGTAAACAACACAAATAATGGTCGAACGTCAAAACGTTTTGAGTACGATTATGCTTAAAAATGACAAACTTTCCAATGGAAATGTCAGATTGCACTTGGCAGCACTCAGTGTTGCCAGGCCAGAAATATATATAGCAGCCCTCGTAAACGCCCATAATAATTTATGTCAATAATATAAAATATATAAATGAAATATAATTTTACTTTTTCGGCTTAAGGTTAATTTTTAATTTAATTTCTAAACATTTTTTAGAAAGAAAAATTATTTACAAATGTATGCGGACATTTTCCAAAGAAAACAAGAACAATTAGACGCTGGCATAATGTAATGCCGCATTGTCAGGACCGCCGAATACATCATCAGCATTCTTCGCATCCATCTACCTTAGTTTGTGTAATTGTAGACATTATCTATTTAACCAACTAATTTTGTAAATACGAACACAAACTAAAGTGTTTCTTTTCTCTTTGTAATTTGTCCCGTACATCTGTTTTTGCAACTGCATCAGCCATCGGATGATCAGGAATGCAATTTTTTATTTTTATTCATTCTTACTTGTTTACTTCACAATATTATAGATGCTGTTCCTGTATCATATTAAATGTTGTTGAATTTATAAGCGCAGTGCCTTGCGTATTTTATAATTTTTATTTTTTCCCAACTAAGATTTGAACCATGAAAATGTATAAAAATTAAATTAATTATGAACCTTAAGCCGAAAAAGTAAAATTCTATTTCATCCACGGTTCAAATCCTAGTTGGCACAAAATTAAAAAAATAACAAAAAATTATCATAAATAATTATCGTACATTTTTTTTCTCATTTATGTTATGCTTTTAACAACCAAAAAGGTTTTTTACCCCACACTTCTTTTGTTTATGTAAAAGAAGAATCGCATTGTTTATTACTTTCGCATCTTTGTTAAATTTTGGTTTATTTCTCTTATAAGCAGTAACAAGAGGATACATCGCTGTGATAAATCTGCTGTCAGTTCCGCGAGGTAATAAGTGGCACCTAAATTTAAGAGAATTATATGCTTAAAATCTACGATAAGTCTAGAAAAAAATGCTGGAGTTTATTAATGATTCATAAACCCTTCATAGGACCAACTTTCTTTTAACGTCTACTTGATTTTTGTTTCTTGAGACTTGTGTAATTTCTTGGACAATAACAAAAGTGATTTGGAATAAATATTTATATAATTTATTTACTATCATAGTGTCTAATAACTTCAAAACGTATACAGTATTAAACTTATCTTGTTGCTGTCCACGAACGGCGTTGAATGAGTGAGAGGTGACTGCATATATTTTTAACATCTGAATTCAAATCCTGACTGGGAATTGAGTATAAAGAAAGACATCAATGCTTAGTAGCCACGATATAAATTGTTGGATAGTTGAACAAAGAGCAAATACAAGATAAGACCTCCAGAAATCTCGATCAGAAAATATCTAAAACATTTGTTATGTAGACGCGGCACATGAGGGAATAAAGGCGTTTGTATATTAGGACAGCAATGAGACGACAAAAGCAAGTATAATAATAAAATAAAAAAATAGTATTTCGCACAGTTGGGTGTGATCTGTCAAGTTGGTTAAAACTACCTGATTGGTAAAATAGGAACTAGATTGCAGTCTGGCGTATTGTGGTCTCTATGGCTACATTAGGTAAAGAGACATGTTTACTTTAGGGCACATTGAACACAGTGGAAACGCAAAGATGTAATTATATTTATATAAAGTGTTAGGTCAGTTAGCGATAGAGTATTTCTGGTATGTGTGCTAAGATTATTGGCCCATAATCATAGAAACAAACTAAAGTCTGTTTCTTTTAGAAAGTACTTTGATTTCAAAACTTGTTGTTAACTTTTTTATTGCTATTGTAAAAAATAACGTATATTTAAAGTTGAACCCGATTTAACTGGATGGCACATCAAATAAAGAAAATGTTTGCCCATAATTTGTAGCAAAAAAAAAAAAGCTAAATAGGCTATCTATCTCTGAGCAACTGCGAGTATTTTTTGTTGAAAATAACAAAACAGATGTAAAAAGTAAATTTGTTAATATTAAAAAATATAAGAAATTAATTAATTTGTGCACATTGTTTTAAAATTTTTATAATAAATTAAATTCAGCACATGAAATTAATATGTAAGTTTATGTTATAGAATTGTCTTGATAAAGTTAAAAACTTTAGGTGGTTCCAAATTTAAAACCGATTTTTACCTATAAAATAAACTTTTACGTGTCTATAGTACCCAAAAAGTGCACTTCAAAGAAAACTGTATTTTAGATGTCGAAAAGTACACATTTTTTGGACTAAGATTATGATCCATTTTAAATTTAAAATTTTTAAAATCTTGTGTGTGTAATATCTGCGGTACTCAGACCACTTTTAGACTGTTAGGTAATAACCCACATGTGTGTAACACAATTAAATTGTAAATTTAATACAGAAGGAAATGAGCCCGCATAAAATAGTTAAGGATTCATATCGGTCTTTTAATTAATTCTAGGTGCTTTCTGTTTGAAGCGTAAGACTTTTCTTCAAAATCAGAGCTGCTTAGTCTTAAAACTGGTAATTAAAAAAACATTTAAGAAAGGGGATTTATCAACTTATCTTTTTTTGGAATGAAAATTCTATTGCTACAATTATCGCAGCTGTGATGACCTTTTTAAGACATTTGAGGAACAAAACATGTATAACAGTAAAGGAAAAAAGGAATTCATTGGTGCCTTTCTATTCAGTAGGCGTCATCACTAAACTTCATCTAAATATGTGATAAATAAGATTTATTTACTTTAAATAATTCTGTTGTTATACCATAGACCTTTTTGTCTAACACTAATTTTTTTTAAATTAGGACCAGCACTCAGGGGATGACCCCTACTTATGCAATGCATTGTGCCAGAGTTAGGTAATTAGATTGTGGGAAGGGGGATAGAGGGAGTAGTGCTTGTGAACGTTTGATTTGAATCTTTGCATACTGAAAGTGGCAGAAAAGACCTCTGCCGGGAGTTTATTCCACATACGAACTGTTCAGCTAAAAAACGAATTTTCTCTGTAATGCGTTGTGCGATTCACTGGCCAATCGACCACAGAGTTATGCGCTCTTGATGCAGAGCGCGTTGCACGTATGAAATTACATTCCGTTGTAGTAACGATAAAACAGTGAAACACACCCCACATTGCGTCGATGCTCCAGTGAGTCAATAGAGCTGAATACCCTACTGTCACCGATGAGCTTCTTCGCTCTCTCCTGTACGCGGTCGAGTAACTCCAAAAAAGACTTTGAAGCACCGGCCCATACATGAGAGTTGTATTCCATTTTCGGTCTGATAAGGTGATATAGATAGTAAGGAGATCAGATGGAGTGAAGTATTTCTTACACCGTTTCAGAAAACCTAGGCACTTGGATGCTTCTTTTGCAACATGAAAAAGATGATTGTTCCAACGAACATCGCATTGAATTTTCATGCCAAGAACATCGAGAGCTTCTGATTATTTAATATTTACGTACTAATTAAAGTTACCTACAGCTTATTTATTACTAACCTAAATATAGAGTAATATTTAAAATAAAATACCCTCGATAATTGTTTTGGCTGGCAGAATCATCAAATAATATTGCTTTGCAGTTCATATTAAATTTATAGCAAGTCTTAAAAGATTTAATCTTAACAAGTGTAGCCTAATAAAAAAAGAAATTAATAAAACATATAACTATTGGGACATGCATTAGTTTAGAGTTTTTTTCGCGTTTCTATATTAACAATTTTGCATACTAAACTGTATAAATCTTACGTATGTGCCTTTCTCAGTTCAAAAAATAAAAATATCACGCTACCTTCGGAACATCCTTTATTCTTTAGTATTTGTTATAATAGCGGCTATAATTGTACACCTTTACTTTTCTTTTAATAGTATACACATTGTAGTTTCACAGATAGAGATCTGAGACATACCGAAACCCAATATAGCGAAAGGAATATATTTATATTTTTACTCTTTGTGTACGGAACCAAAAAAACAACAATATTGTTTTATTGATTAAAATGATATCAACATTTTTTTAAAGTATTTTTTCCAATTTCGTTGCTCTGGTTTATTAATGTTTTCAAACAAATCTGATTTCAATACGAATAATAACCAATAAGCGTTAAGGAAGTCAGGTCCCTATTTCTAACAAAGCACGTATTTAGTCTCACTATAATTATTGGTCATATTAGTATTTTCTTACATGCATACTGCGGGTAGGGTATCGCTCAATTTATAAAAACTTTAACTTCAAAAGTGATTAATAAAATTAAATTAACAGCTTTTTTCTTTTAAAACACATAACTTCAGTTAAATGTAATAAAATACGTGGTTCGAGATCAACGGTACTCACATTTAATTTAATTTTACAAATAATACAAAGAACTTGGCAATGTGAGTTAATTACCTAAAATAAAAAACAAACATTGATTAGAAAATTTTATTAGACAAAAATAAATAAGTAGGATTTGCTGTTAAATGAAGTGTCTTTAATCAATTATATTTTAAGTAATTTAAGCAAGATAATATCCAAAGAGGGCCGTCAAATTCATTTATATTAATATTGCAAACAAAGTTATGATTAATAAATCAAATTATAAATTTCCTATTATAAATTTTATATCATACCAAATAGTTCCATTTTTGGTAATGTAGATTCACTTACTGCTTGAGATAAATAATTTGATAAATAACCATGGATATTACATTTTTGTTCTTTTCGCCTCATTTTTCAGAATGATAGTCTGCTTTCTTTTTTTTACATTGTCCATGAGAAAAATTTTGTTTTGCTTTTTGTTTTTTCATTGCCCATGAATTAAATTTTGTTTTGCTTTTTTTTTCACTGCACCCGAATGAGTGTGTATAATATTTTTCATCTCCATGAATGTTTGTTTTTTCTCTAAAAAATTCCTTGTTCAGAAAGAAATTCATGTTTTGTTTCTTTCTTTTTCTTTTTCATTTTCATGAAGTATGAAGCCAAGATGAAAGAAAGCTAAAAATGTTTCATTAGATTATGCGCGCAGATGTTTGTTTTAAGGCATTATACTTATAGTATTTGATATGTAACAATGTTAGAACCGGAGTACGTATTTAGAGATTAATGCACATTGTCATTACAGATACTACATGCTGACAATCATACAAATGTACGCACGTATAGGTTAAAACATAAATTTTATAACCCTTTTGAATAGAACGCACATATTTTAATGCCTTAAAATAATATTCTCCCCACATAATTGAATGAAACATTTTTTAACTTTCTTTTATGTTGGGTTAACACTTCATGAATATGAAGAAGAAAGAAACAAAATATGAATTTCTTTCTGAACTATGAATTTTGACCAGTAAAAAATCTAGAAGCAAAGAAAAATTTAGTTCATGGGCAATGGAAAAACAAAAAGCAAAACAAAATTTCTTTCATGGACAATGTTAAAAGAAAAAACACTGTTCATGAGCAGTGAAAATAAAGGAAGCGCCAAATACGTACTCCGGTTTAAACATTGTTATATACCAAATACTATAAGTATAAATTGCAACATGAGTAGGACTGTTGTAAAACTTCGCTCACAATCACATGCTCTACTTAACAAACTAATCGTTTTACTTTTGTTTCGATACAATAAATGTTAGTGTGGGTTTGTGTTACAATAAGTAGTGATCAAATTGGTGTCGACAAGTGAATAAGAACGTTTAATATACATTTTTTTGGTTTGTTTAGTAAAAAAGGCGTTTAAGAAATTTATTTTTTTAAGTGTTTGAAAATGGGCAGTATCGATATAAAGGAAAATATTTTGGCAAATTCATATGCTAAATTTAGGCAAGGAAATGGGTCCTTACGTTAATGTCGAATCACTCATATCGTATCCATCAACAGTTTCAAGATATGTGGAAAATAGTTACATTACTCAGTTTGAAAAGCTTAAAACTGAGGCAAATGTAGCCTTACAAAACAATCATAATACTTCGAAATGGTGGAATGACATGAAAAATGAGTTTCCAAAAATATATAAATTTAGCCACCGAATATTCCCTATACCGGGATCAAACGCCTCTTCGGAAAGAGTATTTTCAATTGCCCGTGCACCAATAACTGATAAGCGATCAAACCTTGGTTGCGATGGTAATACCTTCAATGATTTTTTTTGTCAATATTAACTCAAAAGGCTAATTATAAAAATATTTGGGAAAATAGTCCTTTATTACCTTTATAACAGATTAGTTTTTTATCAATGAGCACAAAAAATTAAACTAAGCAAGTCCTTATACATTTCCTTGGTGCTTATGCCTCCTCTTCATAAGATTTCAAATCCTGAAGAGGTGACATAAAAGCCATCGATATACATTAAACCGTGCTTAACCCATAAGAAAGAAAACTTATTAAGAAACTGATGTTTTTCTATTATATTGTTTTGTGATCATTGAATAGTTAAAAACATATAAAACAAGTAGGTATTTAATATAACATTGATATACGAAAATGAGTGTTATTTCAAATGTTTTTCATGAACAAGCGTTAAGCCTGAACTTTTTTGTATTACCTGAAAAAATTAAATTTAAATAGGCGAAAATATCAATGTTTTTAAATTTTTTATTTTTCAATTAATGCTTATTTTATGGAAATATGTGTTTTGCATTTATTTTTTTTTATAAGCTAGCGTTAAGACTATATTATGATATTTTTATGTTAAATTTAAAATTTTATTTAAATTAAATAGTATAAAATAAATATGTATATCAATACTTTGTGTGAACTACTTATTTTTAATGTGCTTAATTTACAAAATTGTTTATCAATCAAATGAAACCATTTTTTTATTGTTTGTTATTACTCACAAAAAAATTTAATAATTTATTGAGCTATGCCCATAATTATTACGTCTTTTATTTAATACCCCTTGCAATTATGTTTGCATTCTCGTTTGCTTATTTATAAAAAGAGTGCTCACAAATATATAAACTTCCTAGTTGAATGCATGAAGTTTAACATTATGAACTGCGTATATAATTGTCAATATACTCGTAAAACGAGTCATTTGTTGCATCGTACTAGTAGCTATTCTGTTGTTCTTGTTAAAAAAATGTAATGTTAAAAAACTTGTATCATTTAAGTGAAACAAACATTGCACCTGTTTAGTAGAACATTAAAAAAAGGTGAAAAGCAACTAGAAATAATGACTGAGCACATATATTTGAATATAAATGTGCCATTTCAGAAACATGAAAAATATTTTAAAGAATCATAAAATCATAAATGTTTTATTTTAATATTATCGATTGCATATTATATAATTTAAACACAAAAACGTGTGGTTAACAGTTAAGAAAAGTCGACAATAAAAAACAATTTAATTCTTTGTAAATTTTAATTTAACTATTTTTAAATGCCTCTACTTATTTAAAGGTATTATTAAATTTAATGATAAATATTTGGGTGTTAACAAATCATTTAATAATTAATAACAAATTATCACAGATCTTGTTTTTTGTTGTAGTTTTTACGCTTAACTAATATTTAATCTCATTTAAGTGAAATTTTTTGTTTTACAAGGCTTTTATGCTTACAAATAAGAAAATTCCCATTGTTTCCTTTTTATTTATTTTTTGCGTAGAAACGGCAACACAAGTTTAGGTTCAGCGATAGTTCTTATACTTCTTTATTTTCTGGTTGTTATTTAATACTAAGACATAAATTTGAAATAAACATTTTTGTAGTCACAAGTATCTTTTCCAATCTTATTTTAGTGGGTTCAAGTCGATGCTGCAAATACATACGTCATTGTTCCGTCCACCAATTGCAAGAAATGCAAAATAAAAGAGATTTATAATTTGTTACACACTTGCAATTATTAATTTTAGCAACTCTTTTTTGAATTTATTAGTTTCTAAAAAAATAAGAGAGAAATAAATTTAAAGTTTTTATAAACAACTTGTCCTTAATTATTTTTTTATGTCGGTTGGCCACAACCAATGCAAAAACAATTTAAACCAAAGCAGAACTATTCACTTGCCACTTATATTTAATACTATTTATGCACTATATAGTTTGTTTGAAAAGTAATGAAATAATACTTGTTGTATATTTGCACATATGTACACTTATTGTTTTCGTGTAGTCGCATGTTAAAATCGTCCATTTGTTTTAAGAGAATATGTGGAACTTCGAAATACTTATATTTTTATTGTATTTCTTACTGATTTACCCTACTTTTAGTTATGTGTCTCATTCTCAAGGCACCAAAACAATTTCTCGCCTGAAAAAATAGTTTGCAACTAATACATCTTTTATAAATTTCTTTTAGATATGTTTGCTAATAAAATTAAAATTAATAAATAAATAAATAATAAAATTTGTTATAATTATTTGCAGTAAGTTCCTAAGCAAGAATAGATTAGTTAACCATTTGATGCAGAATTGACCCCCTGATATTACTGTTATAATAATATTGTTATAATTTTTTTTGCATCGTTCGACAAAAAAAAAAAAAAAAAATAAATAAATAAAAATAAAAAAAATATATAAAATAAAATAAAAAAAAGTAAATAAAAACATGGAAAAATCAGGACTGAGACAAGTGAGTAGATATTTTAGCAAAAAAAAAATAATAATAAATTAAAGTGCAAAAGAAAATAGGGTTTAAGAATTAATTTGCTTTCTTAATTCTCAAACACGTTCATTTTAAAATGTGATCAAATAATTTAGATGAAGATTTTTCTCTTAATAAATCTAACCAAATAATGTGCAGTAGTTTGTAGGCAAAAGTAGTATATTTCCAAAGCAAACGTTTTTACAGTTGGCGTAAGCATAATTAGTAAAATATTTCTGCTGACAGCATTTATGCCAAACAATTTTTAAGCATGTTTTTATTTTTATTAATGAAACCAAAAATTGTTGCTTTTTTAGATTTTGTTTAATTATCAATTTTTAGATAAAAATTTAGAAAACTAAAAAATTAGTACCTTAAATGTGTTAAATTCAAATGACACTAAAAATGTCGCTTATTTTAGTTTCCAATAAAAAAATAAATAAAAATAAAAAACAATACAGTTACATTTTACAACGAATATTTTAAATAAAACTTGCCGAAAAACAAGCAGAAAATTTTATTGCATTAGTAGAATAATCGACGTGAAATATTTGGAATTTTACCAGTTTGGACCAAGATATCTAGAACAACCGTTTATCGTTTTTTAAGATTAGACAAAAAATTTGCACTACGAAGCCACACGAAAAATAAAGAAAAGTTTTGAAAATGTGTATGATTTCTATAAAAACATGAATTAGATATTCTTATTGATATAACGCCAGATATCTCTTGTTGATTTATGCTGACGACGTCGTTATTGCTTCTTCAAGAGCTATGGTAAGGAATGTTTACAAAAGGATTAATCAATGATTATACTCGCTGATAGACCATTTCAAAAGTTTGGGTTTCAACATGAACTATTGTAAGACTGTCGCTATGATGCTTAACGGAAGGCAAAAATATGTATACCCGAATTGCTTATCCTTTGTACAATGCTTGAGGGTTAGAAGAGACATTATTATGACTCCGAATAGGTACCTTAGCGTCATCCTCCACGTAAATTTATTAGAATACGCCTACGAGCAACAAGAAAAAAGCGCAACTTTTGGTATGCCGCCATATCATATATCCTCTAGAATTTCTTTAGCCCAGATGGAAAAGCTTGGAAAGAAGGATAGACGGATGTTACTTGCATGTCTAGGAAGGATACTATGGATCGTTCTGTAGTTCCTCATGTTGTTCTCAATATACAATGTAGTCGAATTTTACCGAATATACTTTTTTGTATTCTGCAAGATCCACGTTCCGTAAAAAATGTGTTGGTAAGAGAGTGTTTCTTGACACCGGAAAATGTACATTTTGATTTAATAGATTTTGTTTTGTTTTCTTTTGTTTTGTTAATACTTTATCACTATACTATATTTTAACTTCTCTTGTAAGTTTCCACATTTCATTAATACATCGCATTTTACTTAGAGAAAAATATTTTTTTTAAGAAACATAAGTGAAAAATGGTCAAGAAAAGTATTTATCTTTAGCCGAAAGGGTCAAAATGAATATTTATCGTTTCCATGTTTGGGACAATGAGATAACTCCAATAAAAAAACAAAAAATATATAGAGCGATAGAGAATTCAAAAATAAGAAAACAAAAAAAAAACATCAAATAAAAAATTGGCTTTCGCCCATATTTACCGAATTATGAGCCTCTGAAATTTTCGAAATAAAAGTTTAATTTTCTTTTGAAGAGATCTTTCAGGAAATAAAAAAAATGCTTAACTCATGGAGAGCCTATGACATTTTGATGTAATTGTGCGTAATTTTTTTTTTTTTATTCTTTAATTCTCTGTCACCGCGTTATTTATTGTTTTGATAGGAGCTATTTCACTAAACTAGAATATAGCACTCTTACTTGTTTTTAATAAAAATAAGTTTATATTTATATCCTTTATGTACGCAACCTAGATCAAGTATACTTGCTTAATTTTAAACTGACTGAACTACAATATTAGAACAGAACAAGAAGTAAATGTTTATAAAACTACTATTTTTTCTTGTGCAGCTCACAGTTTTAATTTTTCTGGAGGTTAAAGCCAGGAAAAAAGAAAATTGTTTTTCTACGAAAATACAAAAGTTAAATAGATATATATCGAATCGATAACCTCTAAATAAACTTTTGTGCATATTTTGTGATTAAATATTTTTTTCAGTTTTTCTTTAATTCTTATGTATTCAGGCTCATAAAGCATTGTGTATCGCAATGAAAGAATTAGTTTTTGTTTTTTTTTTCATTTTTTGGTGAAGTTAAAATGATTTAAAAAATATTTTGCCTTAAGCACACGACATCATTAAATTATGTGTACATGTTCTTTCTCGTTAGGAACAAGAGGATTAAGTACTTATGTGCCCAAAGGCTTTACATAACAGCATATTTATTTTCCAGCAAAAAAAAAAATGAAAATGTTATTGTGTTTAATAAACAAACAGTTAGTTGAGTTGTTAAAGTTAAATGAATTCAAAAATTAAATTAAAGCATAACTGCATGCTTAAAGTGCTATGTTAATAAATTAAATTATTTTTTTAACAAAAATACAATTGATTTATTAAGGAAAAGGTTGTGTAAATACCAAATTCTTGCTCACACAGCCAATATTAAATTCGCAAGAATGTGAGAAATGGTTTTTTTTAGTTATAGAAATATAACCTCTTAAACATATTTTACATTTTAAGCAGAAAAAAAAAATAAAATCCATAAAAAGTTATGTTAATATTTCCATTACAGAATATTCACATAAAAAGAAAAAATAGTATTTGAAACACAACCACCATTAAATATTATATTCTCTACATATATTCTATACATATAATTAAGCAGTAGTGGGGTCATTTCTGTACATAAAATATTTTTTTTGCAAATTTTGGTGTTGGTGTAGATAGTAATCAAAAAGGAATACAAAATACTTATTTTTGGAATTTTCGTCTACCTGTCTGTCCGTCTGTATATCTGTCTGTGTTAGCATCACGTAGAAACTGATGGATGGATTTAAATAAAATGTAGTGAGGAGGTATCTTAGAACTTTAGATACAAATGTGAAAGCACCCAATTTTACCCGTTTAATGGTACTAGAACAGCTGTGAGCACTTTTTATTTTTATAGATTGAAAATTTTAAACAATGTTTACCAGAGTAGGAATTTACTCATGAATGTGCAGCACACGTGCTAAAATTTGTATACATGCACATGAATAAGAGCTAATTTTTTGTGTGCCTGCTAACGACACATGTGCAAGTTCAACCTGCTTAGGCACACTTCATGTGCCACCATTAAAATGAATGGCACATGAAGGCACACGAACGCAAAGAAGTACAATGATAACAACAATAAATCGTGGTGTTTTGGTGTTATTATATGTGTTGAATAGTTACCCCAAAGCTGTAAAGGAATGTCTCATATTTGGCTTTTAACTCACCGTGATTAAAATGTTTGAATGCAATCATCTGTTCAAAAAAATGAATGGAATTAAAACATGAATACATTCACAATAAATTAGAATTCTTGAATGCCATTCACTTGGCCACATAAAATGGAAGCTGCTACAAATACATTTTAATGTTTTTTTTTTTTTTGTAATATTTAATAAGATTGCAGTTTTTTATTTACCTAAATATCTGTAGGATTTCAAATCACTTAACTTAACTATCAACATACAAACTTAAGGATTTCAGCAAGGCACGAGGTTTTTATAAGCAGTTACTGAGAATTGATTAACTCCTTGTTATTTTCAATGTACAAAGATTCAAATCAAATGTCCGCAAGCACTACTCCTTCTATCCCCTTCCCACAATCTACTTTCCTAGTTCTGGCACAATGCATTGCATAAGCAGGAGCCATTCCCTGAGTGCTGGTTCTAATAAAAAAACACCTATTGCACCAACCGTTGCCGTGTATCATGAACAAGAATTTTTGAACTGTGTGAAATATAGTTACATTCACTTATTTTTAAATAATAAAATGTCTTGATTTTTAATAACCGCACTTAATCTTTTTTGTAATACAAAATGGATCTCAAATTATTGTTGCTGCTTTAGATTATTTTAAATTTTTCAAAAACGCAAATTTTAAAATTTTATATTAAAAATCTCGTATTTACCTTTATCTAAGCAAACTTCTATTTATTTTTTTAATTTAAAAAATATTTATTTATTGTAAGGTGCATGCATTATTTATTTAATATTTAATACAGTTTTTATGAAATGTTGTCAATATTTATATCCCTTTTTTTACGACTTGCACCAACTAAAGAATTAGTTTTATTTGTCTGCAACAGTAGCATTGTAATAAAGATTATAAACAGATTAAATATACTATTTTTCATGATGCTGACTTCAGCAAATAATATCAATTGCTTTTAAATATTAAAACTAATAAATAAATTAAAACTAACAAAAACTTAGCAAACATAAAATACTTAAATGAGTATGAAACAAATTGCAATTGGCTTTACGTAGCATATAAATAATAAATAATAAATTTGTTAAAAACAAAACAGTTGTAGTTTGCTTTAAAATTTACGGTAAATAGAATTTGTTCAATTATTCACAGATTTTCAACTAAACAACATTTAGCAATAATTACTATTTTATATCGAAAAATAAAGTATTCTCATCTCTTAGTACTTCGCAATTGCTAACATTTGGGTGAGCTTCACATGTAGTGTATTTAATTATTTTTAAATAAGAATTGCTTTTCGGTTGTATAAATGAAAAAGATATTTGAATGGCCGGAACAGAAAAAGCATCCGCTGTGGTTGGGAATATGTTTTTTTTTATTGCTATTTCAGAACAATAGATTCCTTTAATTTTTTGTATGCATCAATATTATTTTCGTTAAAAAACACATTTGAAACAAATATAATATATATTGCTTATCTTGTTTTAAGCTTGTTTGTTTATTTATTTTTATTGTTTGTGCGACCGTCAAACTAAATACTAAATGACTGAACTGATTTTTATAAAATTTTTAAAAGAGGTAGATATCTGTCTACACGGCAAAATTGTCTATTTGTATTTTTAACCAGCGTCCCATGACCATAACATGCACTTCTGCGCTTTTGTTTAGCTTACATAAAAACAATAAGAGAAATTTTTATAAAAGAAAAATTTAATAGTAGGAAAGAATTTCTTAGGCCGATTTATATGAATCGGCATAGCCGAATGTACCACTTTTACTAGCTTATTATTTTTTTGCAAAATAAAAAATATTTGCGTTTTTGTTAAATTTAAAAAGACAAAAAAATATAAATAAATAAATATATATATATATATATATATATATATATATATATATATATATATATATATATATATATATATATACATATATATATATATATATATATATATATATATATATATATATATATATATATATATATATATATATATATATATGTAGGATTAGGGTTAATAAATGTAACCTTGCATTAAGAAATGCAACTTTACTTGACGAAACAACCAAGCAAGACGTAGAAAGGGACAACGACATTTGCTCGCTTTGACAAAAAGAGAGTTCGATTTTTTTAAGTTAGTCGTTAAACCACCATTGAGCTAAACGCATCATTTCATAAGTAATCATTCAATAAAAGTTAAGTTTTTTATAATCATTAATTTAGCTTGTTTTATTCAATAGAGAATATGTATCCTACAAATTTGGGGACTCGTCCGAAATAAAAAGAAAATAATAAATAAATAAACCCTAGACAAATTGTAATAAACAAGCAGGTGTACATAACTCGTGCATGTGTAGAAAGTTCTAGAACGAATGGAATGTTAAATAAAAGAAGAGAAATAAAATTCCATATATATATGTATATTTTTTTTTCTATTTAACTAAGTGTGAAGCAAATGCGCAAGTGTATGTATCGTATTGTGAAATCAATGGTCAAAAACAAAACCCACCCTTGAAAAAAGCTGATGATGCGCATGAAAAACAAAAGAGTTTTTTTTTAACAAAAGAGTAAGAAGTTTTTTTAAAAAAAAAAAAAACTAAAGACGTAAAACAAATTATACGACTGAGTGTCAAATAATCTATGTTTAAACCAGAAGAAAAGAGAATTAAACCGACTGAGTGTCTAAGAAACAATTTTTTATAAAAATAGTAACGAAAATTTAAAGAGAAACAAAAACATAAAATAAAAACTAAGCCATGTGTGAACATTGTGAAATTAAAAGCAAACGGTATTTTACAGTTTTCAGAAATATTTGTCTTTGAATAACTACATACAAACATACATATCTACTTGGTTTCTCTATTAATGAAGAAAAGAGATAAGTACACCTTTGAGAATATATATAAAAAAAAAAAAAAAAAACTGAGTGTCAGTTGGACAGAGCGACTGAGTGTCGAAAAGATTAAATGACTGAGTGTCGGAAAAATTAAATGACTGAGTGTCGAAAAGACTAAACGACTGAGTGTCGAAAAAATAAACCAAACGAAATATAAAGTGTGTGTGTGAAAAGAAGAGAAGAAGCCTAAAACAAATAAGAGTGCAGTTTGCCTAGAGAAGTGGTAGCAGTTAATTTGAGCAAAAAAATACAGAAGTGCGCAGAAGTGGATGACAACAAGCAGAGGCAGAAGCAACAGATGTTGTATTCATAATTAAATAACTACTTGAATCATTATTGTATTAAGTAAATAGCGTATGGTTGGATATTCATTTTTTTTATTGTTATTCTCAACTTTGAAGTAATTTCATACCATTTTTTTGATAACTTACAAATTTAATTTAATCTATTACCCATTAATTACATTTTGATTACTTAATTTAATTTTTTTTTCTTATTACCTATAATTTAATTATTATTACTCATTATTGTTCAAAATCGATATTACCTGTAACCAATCGAAGATGGACAGATCAACAGTTTTAAACATGAGTGTTGTACAGTTGAAGACTAAATTAAGTGAACTTGGTTTAGGAGTACAGGGACTTAAACAAGATTTACAGAAACGGTTGTTAGAACATCTTGACTTAGATTTTAGTGACGCAAATGAGAATTTAGATGATAGTACTGGAAATACTGACAGGTCTCCTGAGATGAGCAATGGTGCTAATGCTAATAATAGAGAAGACGTTTTACAAAAGAGTATTTATACTTTAAAAGATGTGGAGGATAGTCTGTCTGTTTTCTCGGGTACCAAATCACCTGACATTAATCAGTGGTTGCTAGAATTTGAAGAAATGGCAGAAATAGTAAACTGGACTTCACTGCAAAAACTGGTGTACGCGAAACAATTATTAGTGGGTGCAGCAAAACTGTTCGTAAAAAGTCAAAGTGGCGTAAACAACTGGCATACATTAAAGAAATTGCTGTTAGATGAATTTGATGGTAATTTTTCAGCAGTCGAAGTTATTCGTCAAATACAAAACCGGAAATTGAATAAAACAGAGTCTTTAATAGAGTATCTTTATAGTTTGATGGAGATCGCGAAACGAATTAATTTAGATGAACGAAGCATTGTCGAATACTTTATTGAAGGGATACCAGACTCTAGATTTAATAAGTCAGTACTGTACCAGGCCGAAAATATTGGTGAATTGAAAAGACAAATTAAAATTTACGAAAAAGTACGAATCAATCCCAGATCGTTAAATAAGGGAAAAGAGTTCGTTGACGTAAAAAATAAAATAGACAGCCCCAAGAAAGAAGATAGAGACAGAAAATGCTACAAATGCGGTGATAAAAACCATATAGCCAGAGATTGCCCTGAAAAACAAGTAAAATGTTTTAAGTGTCAAAGATTCGGGCATCGATCTTTTGAATGCAAATCAAGAAATCCGGAGATGGGCGTAGTCAAAGCGGAACGAGATCAAGCGAATGTGGTAAAAAAAGGGCCAGGACTAATTTTTAAAGATATTATGGTACGAGGCAAAAATTTGTCAGCATTAATAGATACCGGCTGTGACATATGTCTCATGAGGCTGGACTTATTATTTATAATTGGTGACATAAACTTAACCCCAGAAAAAGTGAAACTGCATGGTATCGGCGATAGCGAAATTCATACTATAGGACATTTTAACACCCGAGTCGATATAGATGGAATTGAGTTCGACGTAACGTTCTATGTTGTAGGTGAGCGCGATATTCTTCATACTGTAATGATAGGGAATAGTTTACTGAAAAGGGCCGAGGTAGTAATAAAAGATGGGGAAGCATTCTTCAGACCCCCTACTGAGAGGAATATTTTACTGGACGAATTCGAAAGTTTATGTCTGAACGTTGAAATAAGCAAACCAGATGTTAAGCTTGATTTAGAACATCTGAATAAATCAGAAAAAGAACGGGTTTTGAGAATGATAAATAGCTATTCACCAGTAAAGAACAACAACAGTCCTGTTGAAATGAAAATTATATTGAAGGACGATATACCAATATATCAACCCCCCAGACGCATCCCATGGGCGGATCAGGCTATAGTTGATAGACAAGTTAGCGATTGGTTAAACGAAAAAATAATTCAACCCAGTACCTCAGAGTACGCTTCACCCGTTGTTTTAGCTGCAAAGAAAGATGGCACTAAGCGCCTGTGCTGTGACTACAGAAAGTTAAATCAAAAGATAATAAGAGATCATTTTCCCATGCCACTAATGGACGAAGTATTAGATAAGCTGCAAAAGGGCAATGTTTATACGACTTTAGACCTCAAAAATGGTTTCTTTCATGTACCGCTAGAGGAGACATCGCGAAAATATACGTCGTTTATTACTCATAATGGGCAATATGAATTTTTGTTTGTACCCTTTGGTATTAGTAATTCGCCCGCTGTTTTCACCAGATTTATTGCAGCCGTGTTGCGAGAGTTGATACAGGACGGCACAATAATCGTTTATATGGACGATATTATTATTCCCTCCAAGGACGTACGAGAAGGACTCATAAGGTTAGAGAGAGTGTTGAAAAAAGCAGCATCCAGTGGTCTGCAAATAAAGTGGAACAAGTGTCAAATATTACAACAGAAAGTTAATTTTCTTGGCTACGTCATTGCAGGCAGTTCGATAAAACCGTCTGACGAAAAGATAAGAGCTGTGAAAAGTTATCCCGTGCCCACTGACCGAAGAGCAGTCCAGAGATTTTTAGGGTTGACTTCTTACTTTAGAAGATTTATCGAAGACTACGCCATTAAAGCTAAACCATTAACCGACCTACTTAGAAAGAATACACCCTTCAAATTAACGGATGAAGTGTTGATTGCCTGTAAGCAATTAAAAGAGTCGTTAGTAAGCGCTCCAGTCTTAAGATTGTACGATCCTGATGCGGTGACGGAAGTGCATGCGGATGCCAGTAAGTTTGGCTACGGTGCCGTATTATTGCAAAAATGCGTGGATGATCAGCAGCTGCACCCAGTCCAGTTTATGAGCCGCAGGACTAAACCATACGAAGAACGATATCACTCTTACGAGCTTGAAGTCCTAGCAATTGTGGAAGCGTTAAAGAAGTGGAGAGTTTACCTGCTCGGTATTCCGTTTAAAATAGTGACTGACTGCAGTGCATTTAAAATGACAATGGGTAAGAAAGACGTACCGGCAAGAATCTCACGTTGGGCGATGTTTTTACAAGAGTTTGCATATGAAATAGAGCACAGGCTGGGTACACGGATGAAACATGTAGACGCCCTAAGTAGAATGTCATGTTTGATGATAGAGAGTAGTCTAACCCATAGGTTAAAAGAAGCACAACACGCTGATGAAAGAACGAAGGCCATTAGAGCTGTATTAGAACACGGAGACTATGAAGACTTCTATATCGACAATGGTGTACTGCGCAAGGATCACGTGAAGGAACTAATAGTGGTACCGGTCCAGTTGGAGGATGAGGTGATTAAACTGGCTCACAGACAGGGTCATTATAGTGCAGCGAGGACACGGGAATTGGTTGAAAAACAATACTATATACCCGATGTTACGGCTAAAGTTAAAAAATGTGTAAATGGCTGTATCGAGTGCATTATCACCGAGGCCAAAGGAGGAAAAAAGGAAGGGTTTCTTAACCCAATTGATAAAGATGATAGACCGCTAATGACTTATCACATTGACCACGTTGGTCCTATGGAGATTACGAAGAAATTGTATAACCATATTTTAGTAGTTGTAGATGGTTTTAGTAAGTTTGTTTGGCTTCATCCAAAGAGTTTAGAAAAGCAATCGTCCGTTTTTGGTAATCCTGCAAGGATTATCAGCGATAGAGGTACGGCGTTCACCTCTCAAGCATTTGCCGATTATTGTAAAGAGGAGAATATTCAGCATTTAGTTATTGCAACAGGAGTACCCCGCGGCAACGGACAAGTGGAACGGATGCACAAAGTAATTATAGCTATGTTAACGAAGCTGTGCAATGAACATCCTGGGAATTGGTACAAACATGTTCGATGTGTTCAGAAAATGATAAATTCAACGACCTCGAGAAGCACAAGATTTTCACCATTCAAGCTTCTGACCGGAGTGGAAATGAGATTGCCTGACTATCCAGATCTTCGAGAGATGCTTAATGAAGAAGCGGTAAATTATTTTGATAATACCCGAAACGAAATGCGATCTGAAGCTAAGGAGAACATTGCGAGAATACAGAGGGAGAACTGCAAGGGATTTAACAGTAAGCGAAAGCCTGCAGAAACTTACGAGGTGGGAGAGTTAGTCGCCATTAAGCGAACTCAGTTTGGAGCCGGTCTTAAGTTGAAGGGCAAGTTTTTGGGTCCTTATAAAGTAGTTACCAAACTTCCCCATGGAAGATACGAGGTGGAGAAAGTTGGTGATCATGAAGGCCCGAATAGGACAAAGACCGTGGCGGAGTACTTGAAAAGGTGGCAATCCTAGCCGTATTGCCGTCGGGAGGGCCGACTGTAGGATTAGGGTTAATAAATGCAACCTTGCATTAAGAAATGCAACTTTACTTGACGAAACAACCAAGCAAGACGTAGAAAGGGACAACGACATTTGCTCGCTTTGACAAGAAGAGAGTTCGATTTTTTTAAGTTAGTCGTTAAACCACCATTGAGCTAAACGCATCATTTCATAAGTAATCATTCAATAAAAGTTAAGTTTTTTATAATCATTAATTTAGCTTGTTTTATTCAATAGAGAATATGTATCCTACATATATATATGCAAAAACACTTAGCTTGCCGTACGAGAACATTATTTCTATAGTTTTTGTGTAAGGTAAGCTTCTACTAACTTTAATAATTAAAAATAAACTTAAGTTATAAACAATGAAATAACACAGTGAAAAACAATAAAAAAGGGAAAAAATTAACAATTTAAAAATAATTTAAACAAGTTTAAACATGTTGTCCTAAAATTATTAGGAAATCACTTGATTTTTATCTTCGAAAATGACATATTTTGAAGAAAAAAAAAATAATTAAATAACTAAAAAAAGGTTTTACAGGCTTTAAAAACTTGTCGAAGAAAATTGAGTAACATTTTTGAAAATCAAGTAAGCTTAGAAAAGTCAAAAATTAAATTTATTCTTAATTTTTAAGTATAAAATGCATGTTTAGTGTCCGACTTTTTTTCATTTTAGTTGTAATTCATATCCAACACTTTAAACATAAGCTTAAATTGAAAATCAAGTCATCAAAAAGTTTTATGAGTATTTTTATATGAATTATTAAAATTTTTGCCATGATTCTTAGATCGATTATAATTTTGAGTTATGTCTTGAACATATTTCAAATTGAACAATTTAAAAGTTTAAATTTTAAACAATTGTTATTTATTTTTATCGTTGGTCTAAAAAATAAACACAAAAAATTAATTTTTTTCATAATTTCTGTACTCATTTGGCAAACTTAAAAGGACGTGACTAGTTTATGTCTGAACCCATGTAGTTTTCCATCCCTGGTTAATTGTGGTGCCCGAATTACATCAAAGAGTGATTGACATCTCAGAGGCGCTGAAGTCGGTCTTACCCTTTTTATGCTTCTTTATGCTTGCTTTGGGTCGTTATTGTTCGTTGCAAAGTTGTACGAGAAGCAATTGCCATTTTTATTTTTGTAAAAAAATCGATTTTGAAAATATACAAAAAAAAAAAAACCAATAAAGGTCAATCTTTTAATAGAAATGAAAAAAAAGTGAATTATCTGATTTTTGTTTTGTTTTCGCCAGCAACCACTTTGGTAGGTAAACACCTGAAAGTTACAGCAGGAAGATTATCTGTGGACTTCACTAAACTCAGACGTTTACATTTAGTCCAATCGAGCCGGATTTTGGAATTTTTGAGGAGCGCAAAGTAATTTTTCTGTCCAGGAAACTCAGGTGAAATTGAAATCTTTTGCTATTTGTAAATTTCTTGTATAATTATAAAAAAGGTTTGCAAGAAATAATCTGTGGTGTTAGATACAGTTTGAAATGCACTGATCTAGAATACCAAACTGTAATATCTTTGGAGATAATTACTTTAGTAAAGACTCAAACCAACAGATAAATAAAATACAACCAAGTCGCTCAGCTGTTTTTTATAACCATTAACAACTCTGTCGAACTTTGCAATTTGTTTTCTTTTAGTAAAATATAAAATTGCAAAGTTAAAGTGTTTTTTTGTTAATTAAAAAAACTCATGTGTAATTAAGAGAAAAAACAAACATTTTTTAACATATTAATAAGGTGTAAATTTCAAGTGATACAACAGTGACATCAGAGGGCAGGCAATATCGGGAAGATTATTTGCAAAGCAGGGAACAATCATTTGTACAAAGCTGAAATTATAGGACAAAATTTCCTACATATGTAAGTTTTTTCCTTTTTATTTGTGATCGCCCGGAAAAAATGCGATTATAGTCCAGACAATTGATTAGATAAACAAATTATTGCTTTCTTAATTCTGTTTCAAGAAGTTGTTTTTATACTCAACTATTAGAAGCTCATTATCAGTGTTTTTCTAACAAATCTAACTCCAAAAATTATATGTATGAATGAACATACATATGTGTTTACATTTTGTTAATAACAATTGTTTTTCATCTTTTGTATTTGGATATTTACTTTTATACATAAGTATGTACCTATTTGTGTATACGTACACTTATTAGAAAATCTTAAACAGCTTTATTATTTATATTACGTTGAGTATATATTTTTTTTTTTTTTGTTTAATTTCTTGATAAAGAGGAATCAGTAAACTTTAATCAAATAAAAGAAACTGATATATGTTTGTAGTTATTTTTGGTTTTTTATAGTAATATATTAACATAAAACTCTTCTTTTGGTACACAACGAGATCACTTGATATTATCTGCTGTCAACTGCATTGTTTGAAAATTTTATTTGGCATAGTTTGAGGCAATTAATTGGAGCCAGTGTATACTTGGGAACATATTCTAAAACATATATTTTCTATTATTGTTGTATAGCAGATTTCTGTATTTTTGATTACAGAACACTTTTGGTGGTTGTTTGCACATTAGGGTAGTGCAAGATTTACTTTTAAATTTTTACTTTTAAATTAATAATACAATTTGTGGCCATATTAAAACTACGGTAAACAATAGATTTTTTTTTTGGATTTGAATATTCAAGTACTATTGTGATTTATTTTAATTTTTTTACAGGAATTAGTTTCTTGTTTGATTTTTTTCATATACCTAGTGTCGTGTAGAAAATTTTGTTTTTTATTTGTCGTCTTGCTGAGGGAATTGCGATTTACTATTCGATAATTATAATTTTATAACTTGCTCTGTTTTTGGTGTTGTATTTTTTCCTTTCTCGGGTACTTTTGGGACTTTGGTTTTTATAAAGCAAATTGTAAAGTGCTAAGTTATTGAAGCAGTACTTTTATTATTCGGATAAAATATATTTGCCTTTCAATATGGTTAAATCAAGTAATTTACTAAAGTTTGAGAAATATGCTGGACTATTTCTCGAATTTGAGCACGATTTCAATGAGGCACATAAAGCGAATCAGACTCTTTTTACTATTGAACTTGAAAAGGAAGAATTTAAAGCTTTATGGGAGCGAGTTAAGGTAGCTTATGAAACCTTTGCAATTAATGGTGATAATGTTGATTCCGAAGAGGACTGCGAAGTGGCTAAGGATTTGTTTAAAGAGTGCAGATTGGCATACATTACCTGCGGGGCTTTGATGGGCGAATTGTCGCAATCATTTGTTATCAAGCCTTTTCATTCTTCTACCCAGTGTTTTGGAAATTCGATTGAGGCTTCGGTAGTTGGAGGTCATCATATTAGACTGCCGCCATGTACCACTGAGCCTTTTTATGGAGACTATCAGTCGTGGCCAGCATTTAGGGACATGTTCGTCGCGGTCTATATTAACTGTAGCTCGTTGTCAGCGGTTGAAAAACTATTTTATCTCAGACAGAACACCAGTGATGAGGCCTTAGAGATTGTCAAAAAATCTCCCCTTACCAATGAGGGCTTTGAGACGGCATGGACAAATTTGAAGGACCGTTATGAGAATAAACGGATTTTAGTTAATATCCAACTAAAAATTTTATTTAATTTAGTGGAGGTTGAATCGGAATCAGCTGCTGAAATTAAACGGTTACAAAGGGATATTAACAACTGCATTTCAGCGCTTAATTTGCATGACAATGACATTACTAACTGGGATTCGATTTTTATATTTCTTTGCTCCATTAAATTACCTGATTTAACTTTATCATCTTGGGAGCAATCCATAAAGGACAAGACGGAAATCCCTAAATGGGAAGAAATGGATAAGTTTCTCACATCTCGTTTTCAAACGTTAGAGACAGTTTCGGGCATCCGAGCCAACCCAACAGAGTATACTGTAAGGCATAGTTCTCTTAGAAAATTTAAGACAGAAGGGAATTTTCAGCCCCAAGCTGAACATCGTTTAAACAGGAGCCAGAATTCTACAAATAAAAAAGTTAGAGCCTATCAGGCAAAGATTGTAAGAAGGACTTGCCCTTGTTGTACAAAAGACCATTTATTGAGAATTTGCCCAAAATTTTTAGGGTGAAAGGTTTGTGGTTGTACAAAGACACAACCTGTGTATTAACTGTCTTAGTGAAGGTCACAGACTAAATGCATGCCAGAGCAATTTTAGTTGCGCTGTGTGTAAATTGAAGCATCACTCATTGTTGCATAGGGAGGTTGAACAGAGTAACCAGAGCGATGAACCATGCACTAGTAGAGCTATAACGCAGAATACGACCGTTCAAAACTGTTTTGTAGCCGCATCGCGACATATTCTTTTAGGGATAGCCATTGTCAATGTAGCGTGTCGTGGCGATGTTTTTAGGGCGAGACCTTTGATTGATTCAGGTTCTCAGGCAACTTTCATTTCTGAGAGCTTACAGCAGAAGCTTGATTTGCCTGTTAAGAAAATAAAAGCTAGAGTTTCTGGTTTAAATGATGCTTCAGCTGGTTCCGTTCAAAAACTGTGTTCTTTCGAGTTAGTCTCAACCTTAGATAGCCGATTTAAGATAAAAGTAGAAGGCTTGGTTTTGCCTACATTAACGGGAAATTTTCCCACTGAGACGGTTGTTATTTCACAGACCTCTTTATTATCGGATTTGAAATTAGCCGACCCAAATTTTGCGAAGAGTGGTAAAATCGATCTACTTATTGGGGCGGATATTTATTCAAAGATAATGAAAGAAGGTGTCCGGCGAAATATTCTCGGAGATTTAATGGCCCAAGAAACCATACTCGGATGGATTTTGACGGGTTCTCTCCCCGGGTGTAGAAAACAAGCAATGACATCCTCGGTTTCTTTTTACACGGAAGTTGGCTTAGAAAAACAATTGGAAAAGTTTTGGCTTTTAGAAGAACCTCCACGAGCTTCTATATCCACACCTGATGATGAGTATTGTGAAAAAAACTACAAAAAAACTACTCGACGTGAATACGATGGGCGTTACGTAGTTTCCTTGCCTTTTAAGCCTCAATATTTAATATGTAGTGGACTTGGGTCGTCCCGTGAAAAAGCCCAGCGTCAGTTTTTAAGGAATGAAGCATCTCTGCTGAATAAACCAGGTCTTAAAACAACGTATGATGATGTACTGTCAGAATACGTGACGTTAGGTCATATGGCCCCGGTTAATGGTATCAGTTTGGACAAATCGCAATCATTTTACTTGCCGCATCATGCAGTTTTTAAGCCTGAAAGCTCGTCTACCAAAGTTCGAGTAGTATTTAATGCATCGAGTCGTTCATCTTCAGGCTTAAGCCCTAATGATATTTTGTATACAGGCCCCATTTTGCTGAATGATTTGACATTGTTGATAATTAGGTGGCGTTTCTTTCGTTATGTTTTCAATGGCGACATTGAGAAAATGTACCGTCAAATTTTATTAGAACCATCCGATACAGTTTTTCGTCGCAATCCAACGGATGACTTAGCGGATTTTGAATTGAAAACGGTTACCTTTGGGGTAAATTGTGCACCTTACTTAGCAATTAGAACGTTGAATCAATTGGCAGATGATGTTGAGGAGCAGTGGCCGCTTGTCTCCAATATTTTACGTCGGATGATGTATGTAGACGACGCCTTAGCGGGAACTCACGATATGTCTATAGCAATTGCGGCTCGTGATCAATTGTTGTTGGCCCTATCATCAGCTGGGTTTTCTATTAGAAAATGGACCTCAAATGATGAGCGTATCTTGTGTGACTTGCCAGCTGATTTTTTGTTAAAGAGGAATTTTTAAGATATTGACGGCGACATCACCACTAAAATGCTGGGTAAAAGGTGGAATGCGAAAACTGATAAGTTTTATTTTACAACTTCTTTTATCCCTTCAAGGGAGAATTTTACTAAGCGTGAAGTTCTGTCCACAATCGCTAAGCTTTTTGAACCTGCCGGTTGGCTAGGTCCTATAATAATAGTAGCGAAAATGCTGATGCAGCAGATTTGGAGTGAGAAAACTGAATGGGATGGAATTTTATCGGAGAAAAGTCGTCAAATATGGAATCAATTTGTAGCTAATTATGATGGTATTAATAGAATAACCATTGCTCGTTGGTCGGTTTTACACCATCATGTCGGGTACAAATTCATGGGTTTTCGGACGCCTCTGAAAAGGCTTATGGCGCGTGTGTTTATATTAGGCTTGAAGACGAGAAAGGTCGCACTGAATCTCATTTGTTGTTAGCGAAGTCTAGAGTTGCACCGTTAAAAACTATTTCCTTGCCGCGCTTAGAACTCTGTGGCGCATATCTGTTGGCTGAGTTAATCACCACTGTTGAAAACGATTTCGAACTCGGCCACAGCCGGAGACAGATTTATGCATGGAGCGATTCGATGATCGTCTTGGCTTGGCTACAAAAACCCAGTAATACGTGGAAAACTTTCGTTGCTAATAGGGTGTCCAAAATTGTAGAGAAAATTGACAAAAATTCTTGGAGGCACGTTTCTTCGACTGACAATCCTGCCGATTTGTTGAGTAGGGGTACCCGACCACAGGATCTGGTTGAAAATAAACTTTGGTGACATGGACCCTCGTGGCTTTGTTCGGCGTCAAGCCGTTGGGATACTATTTCGGTAAGCGAATTGTGGGCCAAAGAAGAAGAGCGCAACTCTCGTGTATTTTTCGCATATTTCAACCCTTTTTATGACATATTAGAACGTTTCTCATCTTACCCATGAGCATTGCGTGTTTTAGCTTTAGTTGTAAGAGGGTGGAAACTCATTTTAAAACAAGAGCAAAGTTTTGCTGGTTCAGAAGTTACTCCAGCAGAAATTCAGCCTATTAAGGAAAAGCTAATTGTTGTCTCTCAAAAAGCTTTCTTCGGAAAGGAGTATTTTACGTTGTCTAATGATCAACTTGTTATAGAAGGAAAATTGTTAAATTTGTCTCCCTTTTTAGATAAAAAAAGAATCATTCGTGTAGGAGGTCGTTTAGCAGATGCTGCAAACTTAACGTATAATGAACGGTTTCCAATAGTTTTGCATTCAGGTGGTCGCTTTGCCATTCTTTTCGTGACATTTTTACATAGAATTACGTTACACGGCGGGAATCAGCTCATGCTTAGAGTCCTACGGACTGAATTTTTTATTCCCCGTGCAAAAAATCTAATTAAGACTGTTATAGGTCGTTGTAAAAGTTGTACCTTACAAAAAAGGCAACGCAATCCCAGATTATTGCGGCACTTTCTACTTCTAGGACACTAATTTCTCGCCCTTTTACCACTACTGGTGTGGACTTTACCGGCCCCTTTGATATTCGGAACTATACTGGGCGAGCTTGTTTAATCACGAAAGGTTATGTTTGTCTGTTTGTATGTTTCGCCACAAAAGCTATTCATTTGGAACCGGTAAGCAGCTTATCGACTCCAGCCTTTTTGGAAGCATTTGAAAGGTTCATTTCTCGGCGTGGATATCCGAAAGATATTCATTCTGATAATGGTACAAACTTTGTAGGTGCAGCAAAAATCTTAAAGTCAGAATTCCGAGCTTTCCTTCATAACACTGGTCATTCAGTGAATACAAAGTATGGACCCCAGGGCCTTCAATGGCATTTTAATCCTGCTGTTGCACCTCATATGGGAGGCTTATGGGAAGCAGGTGTTAAGAGTTTTAAACATCATTTTAAAAGGATTGCTAGTAACCTGAAGTACACTTTTGAGGAATTTTCTACATTGCTGGCACGTATTGAATCTTGTCTGAATTCTCGGCCGCTATGTCCCTTAACAGAGAGCCTAGATAGTCTTGATATTTTAACGCCAGGGCATTTTCTAATTGGCGGCCCGTTGTTAGGTCCACCTGAGGTTGAAAACTTTGAGGCTCCACTATCAATTATTAATCGATGGCAGAGAGTTAAAGGAATTAATCAGCGCTTGTGTGCCAGGTGGAAAGACGATTATTTAAAGGATCTTCTCAAACGCCATAAATGGAAACTTTTAAGGAAAGATATGGCAGTTGGTGACCTAGTTGTCATTCGTGAGGACAACTTGCCAACAAATGAATGACGCATGGGTCGTGTAGTGAAGCTTCATATAGGTAGAGATGGTCACGTCAGAGTTGTAGAGTTAAAGACAGCGCGTGGCTTGGTTACTAGACCAGTTGTGAAGCTCGTAGTGCTTCGGACTTATTAGGTTTTAAATAACTATTTTCCAGGAACATGGTCCATCCCAGTAAATATGCTGACAATCGACGCAGCTCTAACCAGATGGTTTGTCGGGTTTGTCTTAAGGATCATCCACTTCGGTTCTGCAAAAAATTTTTACAAGTTGGGTACGAGAAGAAAATGCGGCTTGTGTCTATCTACCGTTACTGCGCGGGCTGTTTAAGTCATGACCATATCTGGCGTACTTGCGCAAGTACCGGCAGATGTAAACGTTGTGGGGACATGCATCATACTCTGTTGCATAAGGAGGGTGTAAGACCTAGTTGGTCGGCCCGAAAAGCTCCTAAGCGCTTACATCATGGCCCTAGTTCGTCCAAAAGCCGTGCAAGAAAAGGACCCAGTTCGTCTGATAGTGCAGCCAGAGGGCCTCGTTCGTCCAATGGTCATGAGAGTGAGAGGCCTAGTTCGTCTCAAGCTCTGGTTTTGAGTACTTCGAATAACCAAAACACCCGCCGCAGACGTAGAGCTAAGAAGTCTGACATTGTAGGAAGGAGAACTGCAGAAGTTGCACCACTACCAACGTATTTTATAAGAGAGACAGTTTTGTTGAAGCCCACTGCTATTATAAGGTTGGAATCAAATGGGCGTTTTATAAGTGAACGAGCTGTAATTGATCCGAGTTCCGAACGTTCGATTATATCGGCAGAAGCGGTTTATCGAATTTTAGACCGCAAGGTGCGTGTTGGCAACAGTGAGAGGTGTTGCCTTAAAATATCTGGTCACCACGGTAGTAGTGCTGTGATTGAATGTTACGCCTAAGTAAGGCGCAAATACCATATAATGACGCCGGTCAAATCAATTGACAGCAGGATTCTGGACGAGTTTCCAGGACCACAATTAGCGGATCCCCAATTTAATATTTCTGCTTCAGTTCACATCCTTTAAGGTGGTGATGTGTACAGCCGAATTATAAGGAGTGGCGTGTACGGTGGTTCTTTTGGAAAACCGTTGGCACAGTTTTCAATATTTGGATACATTATTTCTGGATCGTGTTCCCCTTAAGGTTTCAGTCAATATACAACCTTAATATCGTATATTTTTGTGCTTCGATAATTTGCATGATGCTGAATGAATTTACTTTATTATTTTTATTTTTAGTTTCAATTTTTGTTACATATGGCTGGTGTATTGTGGAATTTTGGAGGCATTCTTTGCAGCAGTCATAGTTTTTATTTATTATTATAGATTATACCAAAAATAAATGGATTCTAAATATTTTGGTTTTAGACACTATTACTTTTTATACTTTAATTTCTTTTACTTGATGTTATAAATTTCTTAGCTAGGCATGGATCGGGTCCTTGATTGCTGTACAGCAAGGCGACCGGGATGTTTATGTCTGAACCCATGTAGTTTTCCATCCCTGGTTAATTGTGGTGCCCGAATTACATCAAAGAGTGATTGACATCTCAGAGGCGCTGAAGTCGGTCTTACCCTTTTTATGCTTTTTTATGCTTGCTTTGGGTCGTTATTGTTCGTTGCAGAGTTGTACGAGAAGCAATTGCCATTTTTATTTTTGTAAAAAAATCGATTTTGAAAATATACAAAAAAAAAAAAACCAATAAAGGTCAATCTTTTAATAGAAATGAAAAAAAAGTGAATTATCTGATTTTTGTTTTGTTTTCGCCAGCAACCACTTTGGTAGGTAAACACCGGAAAGTTACAGCAGGAAGATTATCTGTGGACTTCACTAAACTCAGACGTTTACATGACTCATTCATTATATAGTCTCTTTTTAATTAATTTTGAATCCAATTGAATTATATATAAGGTAAATGTACGATCCATAGCAGAATCCCATTACACCTTACTGTTTTTATAAATTAGAAGTCAGAAATCTTAGCAAACGATGGATTGTCTATTCATGAACTAACATCTTTCCATTCCTCTAAATTTCATCTTTCTCTACTTTACTTTTGTTAGCGTCGATCAAGTTACATATGTTAAGATTTTCTTGTTTTTGAATGATAAAAAATTATTTTTTGCTAACAATTTTTCTTATTGTTTGGCATGAATATATGAAAAGGCTTGAATATTGCAATTGCCACACCTAAAGTTTTTAAGACCGGAACCTAGCTTTGAAGGTTTTTACGATATTTTGAAAAAAAAATTGTTAGCGGTTTTGAAGCACATAATAAAAATTAAAAGATTCGCATGTAAGGATATCATTTCATTAATTTAAAGTAGAATGTTATTTTAATAACTATTGCCAAAAGCTTAAATCTATCTTGATTTCTTATAAAATAAAGTCTTAGGTTGATTGCATAATCTGAGTCATCAAATTACTTAAAATATGTTAAGTAAAAAAACAGACTTTTAAACTTTTAATGTTTTTTCATTTATAGCGTAAACCTTCTCTCTTTTTTGTGGTTAGTGTCACAGCCCTGTAGTAAAAAGAATATACAAAAGCGAAAGAAAACAAAACAAAAAAAGAATAATTTCTCACAAAACGTTGCGATAAGTTGAGCACAAAAAATTGTCAGGCTATGAAAGAAGCATATAAAAGTAAGCATATGTAAAGGATTAGCAAATATAAATATAATGCAAACAAAATGCTAAACCACTGTAGTTGTTGAGAAGAGAAAAAAGTGATATGGAAAAACAATATAAATTTTTATAAATAGTAACTGAATGATAAGTATGGAAAAGTGTGGTTGTTTGTGTGCTAAAGATTTCAAGTTTATTTGGCTCAAATTAATCAGTGGACCCAAGTAGGCTGTGGCAACACGGCCGCCTGCCTGACCTTGGCTCAAATAACTACAGAATTTTTTATTGTATTTGTTGTTTAATGAATGTATTGCAGACTTCATTTCTCTGTTACATTAATAAGTACAAAGTAAATGTGAAAGCGGTTAAAGTTTCACTTGTTTACTAGCATAGCCTACGACATCATTTCTAAAATTCAAATTAAGAAAAATGCGTTAAACTTTTATTGTAGAGTTCTGTAAACCCTTTTTAAGATTTTCCATCAAAAACAAAAATAAAATGTGCAGACAACTGTTTGTTACCATTATACCGGTAATATTGTATTCCAATATGTAACCAAGGTTCTAAGCGACCACCTCAGAAAATTTTATTCAAATCAATTCAGCAGTTTTTATGTGATGTGAACACAGGCAGACAAACAAAAATTCCGAAAATAGATGTTTTGTTTCATATTGACTACTATCCACACGAACATCATGTACAGATATGACCCCGTTACTGTTTTATTGTATGTGTAGATAAACGTAGTTGGTGTTTTTGAAAACAGAATTTTGATTTGTGTGCTAGATTGGTCATTTAGTTTGCCAAAATGTACAAGAAAAAAAAATATGTACTTTTAAACCGATGCCAATTTACTATGATTCAGTCATACAAATATTGTAATTGCAATATATTCGGAGGAAATTATGTCAAAACAAGTGATTTAGGAGGCAACAGTTACATTTTACTTTAGAATATAAGAAACGGAAAACAAACAAAAAAGGGGTTTTATAAAGTAACAGTAGTTTTTTGCTTCAGTTTTTTTTCTTTATATTTTAATCAGCTATTTTTAGCACAGTCTGACTTTAAAAGCAATTAAAAAAAGAAAAAATACATAATATTTAATAAAAATTTAACGGGTTGTGCATATATTTCCCTAAATTGAAAAATTTCTCATTTGGTCTTAAAAAAATAATAAAAAGAATTGATTAAATTTTTATTTTGTCATTAGTTACTTTGGTAACTGGAACATAAAGCTTTTAATAAAATTTTCATTTCTTTGTTTTTTTTTAATGTTATGACATACTTACATACATACGTAAAAACCGACTCGTCCGATCATTGATATTTATACGATTAAATAAAAATTTTAAAGGCTAAAGTTTAAGTTACCTTAAAAAGGGTTGATTTTAAAATTTGTACCATAGTTACACATAGTTAATGTATCTAAAATACATAAAATAACACTCATAAGTAGCACTAATTCAGAAAACATATTTATTCACACAAAATTAAAAAAAACTTATTAAGTTATTTATTTCAAAACAGCTTAATTATTGTTTAGCTGTCTTTCAAAAGAAGTCATTGAACGTAAAGCTTTATGCTTTTTTTGGGACCCAATGTCATAAAAAAAAATCAGAAATGTATTATAACGTAAAATATTTAAATAACGAACGAATTTTAAGTAATATTCAAGCGCGTGAATTATTTTAAAAACAAATTTGTTCTACCCATTCCCACTGAATATCCTTTTAAGGACTTTATTTCAGGAAAGTAAGTAATTTCCATTTTTTCAACACGTTTCCGTTGCACCATGAATAAACTGAAACAAATAAAAATTGTTCCTTAACAACGACGAAAATTTGAAAGTCAAAGTCAAGTTCTATTTTTTTAAGAAATCCTTAACAGTCTGGTGAATATTTCACTGTTAGAATTTATTATTAAACCACTGAATTCACGAATAATATTTTGAATAAAAAATTGAAACTATTAAAGTGAAATGAAAATTTAATTGTTTCTTTAGAAATGGTCGCGAGGAAAATGATTATTAAAAATAAGAAGAACGCAGTGAAAAACCGGAGGAGATTTGGTGCAATTAATAATTGGTTATGTGCACTTATTTACAACCTCTGTATAATTAATAGTTTAATTTTGTTGATATTCAAAATCGAAATCATTTAATCTTTTGTAAAAACATCAATATTTCATATTTATATTTGCTGTATTTACTTAAGACGCCAACGACTTGTGTAAAGTACATATTTCTTCAAAAATGTTATGAGTGAAAAACGAATAAAAGGAAAACAATACAGTACTTTAACTTAGGGATGTAGGTTAAAGCGAAATAATTTCAGGAGCTTAAAAGGCCTACATGCAGCAAAGTCACAGTAAATACGAATAATCAGCTAAAGTTAAAATAAGTCCCCCAAAACGACAACAGAACAAAAATATAAAATAAAAAAACACAAAATACATTGTATGTAAACCTATGCACATAAATCAAATAAATAGTTGCACCCACTTTTCTTTTAGCTCATATCGGTATGTGTACACGTGTACAGTAAGGCTTTTAATACATTCACTTTATTTTACATCTTTTTGTAATCCTACTGCTTGTTTCCAAATCAGCATGCATCGATTTATTTAAAAAAATTTTACGAATATTCATCACCCTTAATGTAAAAATATATGTTGGACCTTTAGAGAAATATTTAACAGCTGCTTTTAAAATTATGTTGCTTGTGTTTTTTTTTATCAAGTATTCATTAAACATGTCTTATTAAGCAAAATATGAACATTTTAGTTTATATTTAAAGCAAAAAATGAAAATAAAAATATTAAAATGGCTTAAACAAAGAAAATTACTTTTTTTTTAAATTTACAATAGAACTACAGAACAAAGTGCAAAATTCTCAAACGTAAACGACGTATACACACGGCTAAAGTAACACTAACAGATGTAAATATTAGACCACCAGTTTTTTACAATGATAAACAGAAAAAGATGTTTTGAACTTTTCGACGGAAAAATATTTTCTCGAGAAAAGAAATCTTTTATTAATTTTATTAGAAAAAGGCATTAAATAATTGGCACCATCATAATTTAAAAGAAGGTGCTTTTTTACTTACATATAATTTTTTTTCCTTTCATAACTCATAATACCCACCTTCTTTCAGCCGGTTTTTCTTTCAACTTAGGAATAATTCTCATGAAATTTTTGCTTATATTTAGGCTGTATTTAAGTTTTCTCTTAAATGAATTAATATTGATTTTCGACTGATATTAACTTTTTATTTAAATTTTTAAATAAAACAAGAACAATTTTACACCATCCTTCATCAGCATTCTTCCTATTTATATACATTACGTTGTGTACATTGTATACATCATCTATTTAATTAACTTATATAATTCAGTACTAATTTGGTTAGACAAAGTTCATACACAACCAAGGCTGCAAACTTTTTCGGGTACGAAATGTACTGTTCAAGATTAAAAAATAGCTTTAATCCGCTAAGCTACTAAGCCTTATAAATATTAAGAGTTATTTGATTTTATTTATTAAACATCAGCACCATATAAAAAATATGTATTAGAAGTGAAATAGAAAGTAAAACTCTCAACATTTGACTCCATTTTCTTAAATTGAGTGAAAATCAACTTGAAAGTTTTACGTTAAGTCTAAATTAACACAGTCTTTTCCACTTGGCTCAACCTCATGATTTGCACTTATTTTTTAAACATTCCATGCCTTGTTTGTAATTATTAAAACCCTTAGTCCATTACTAATATAATTTCAAATTTTTAAAACACTTAAGCAAAACCATATAAACATACCGAACTTTTACTATTGCCTTAACCATATCGCTTTGTATACGATTTCAAAATTTGGCCTCGATTAAATTTATTTGACTAAAAAATATTTTGATGTCTGCGTTCGACCATGGTAGAAGTTCAATTGCTAGACTCGATATTTCATTGAATGGATTATTGCTTGCTGTATTCTTTTTTTATATATATCCCTAAATATCCTTGTATTATTTTATATATTCAGAAACCTCTGTCCAAAACTCAACAGTAATATCAATATGAACCCATTTTATTAGGTTATTATTATTATTATTATTATTTTATTTTCTTTTATGCCTTCACTGTTACAATTATTATTAAGTATTGAATAAATTTCTTCCTTTTTAGCAGAAAGCACCTTTTTTACAGACAAATTATTTATCTGTCTCAATATGTTAAAGTTTTTAGATAATCTAAAGAAAGCAAAAACAAAAAAAAGCAAATAACTGAATAGTGTTAAAATTTATTAATGATTATAATTATTTTTATTTAACTTGATAAAGTTGATGCAAAATTGAAAGACTTTTTTCTAATTTCGATAGTTTCCTCGAATTTTAATTCATCTTTTTCAATAAAAATTGTAATTAAAACATGTGATTTTTTATGCGAGCATTTTTCGTTTCAAGAAATTTAGATACTAAAAGAGTAAAAAGATTTAAAAAATAAAAGTTCTTATTTTTTGCAATAAAAAATGGCTTAACCTTAAGGCTATATTGCATCCAGCTATCTGTTTATAGCTTGATGAAAAAAAGTCTCTAGATCTAGCCGGAAAATCGCTAAATTGGCAACCATGTACACAATATAAAGCATTTCTTTGTGTTTCTCTCTAGAACTCGTACCAACCTTCGGTATGGCCATGAAATGCAGTTGTTTACAAAATCATTTATACTTACTTTCTCACAATATTATAAATGCTATTCCAGTATCATATTGACTGTTGTTAAGTATGAAGTACATACATTTCTTTCCAAATCAGAATTTGAACATTGGCTTTTATAAATGAATTAAAATTATTTTTCAGCTTAGTATTATTTTTTAATTTAAATTCTAAAAATTTTTAGAAAAAAATGTTTTCAAATGTATGCACACGTTTTCCAAAGAAAATAAGAAAAACTAGACACTAGCAGAATGTCATGCATTTTCTATCATTACATCCTTCATCAGCATTCTTCGCATCTATCTGCCTCAGCTTGTTACATTGTAAACATCACATGCATAAAGTTTTTCATTTAAATCAAGACTTTTTCTTATCTTGCCTTCCATTTGGCAAGCAAAACTACATGGTTTTATATAAAATAGTGTACTCTGTATTAAGCACAACGTGTAAAATATATGTATGTGAAAGTAATACATTTAAGTTGCAGAGGCACTCGACTATTAAAGAAAAATTATTTATTTTTTTTTATTATTTTTTAATTTTAGTCCACCAGTGATCATCATAAATCAATTAAAATTTTACTTTTTCGGCTTTAGTTCATTTTTAATTTAACTTTTATTAAGAAAAATTATTTTTCAAATGTACGCGGACGTTTTCCAAAGTAAACAAGAAAAATTAGACGCTGGCAGAATGTAATGCTGCATTTTCAGGACCGCCAAATCCATCTTCAGCATTCTTTGCATCCAACACCTTGATTTGCGTATACTGTAAATATCATCCATTTAACCAACTAATCAATATTAATTTGGTTGGACGAAATTCACACACAATTCAAAGCATTTTTTTTGTCTTCTCTTTTAATTGATTTATTTAAAAAAAATAAATTTAATTTAAAAAAATAAATTTAATTTAAAAAAATAAATTTAAGCACGCAAAGCACAGCGCATTAACATTTATACCTAACTCATGAACAGTTGATATGATACTGGAACAGCGTCTATAATGTTTTGAGAAAAACAAGTATGAATGATTAAAATAAAATTTGCATTTCGTGACTATACCGACGGTGTAGAACAAAATTGCAACAAATGTACAAGACGTGTTGTAGAGAAGACAACAAAAAATGCTTTGAGTTGTGTGTGAATTTCGTCCAACCAAATTAATATTGATTAGTTGGTTAAATGGATGATATTTACAGTATACGCAAATCAAGGTGTTGGATGCAAAGAATGCTGAAGATGAATTTGGCGGTCCTGAAAATGCAGCACTACATTCTGCTAGCGTCTAATTTTTCTTGTTTTCTTTGGAAAACGTTTGCGTACATTTGAAAAATAATTTTTCTTAATAAAAGTTAAATTAAAAATGAACCAAAGCCGAAAAAGTAAATTTTTAATTGATTTATTTATTTTTTTATAAACAAATCACAATTAACATAATAATCAATATATGAAAATTAAATAAATGGAAAAAAATATCACCACTGTTTACACCATATATCACAATATCAAAAACAAAAAGATGGTACAGAAAATTTTCCTTTAAAAATTGAATCTTCTTTTTTCGTATCATTTTGAGCAGTGAATAAATATATGGGGCATAATAAATAAATACATGGGGCGATAGAGAATCAAAAAATAAGAAAAATACAAGTTAAAATAATGGGCGTTTGACTACATTTTCCGAGTTACGAGCCTCTGAACTTTTCATCAAAAAGTTAGATTTTCTACCATATTTTTTAAACATCAATGATAGAATTTTAAAAAATGCTTAAACTATTAAGATCCGGTGACATTTTTATCTAAAATTTTATATAGTACTCAATTTTTTTTGATTCTCTGTCATCCCAAAATTTGTTATTTGATTGAGTTACCTCAGTTATAGATTCGGCATACCCGAATATAGCACTCTTAGTTGCTAATGTTAAATTTTTTTCAAAGGTGAATAAATACTTAATATTGGATTACATATGCGAAATCGTTGATCCAACTTAACGGCGAGTATGTCAAGAGGAGTGAGAAAAATAAAACAGGTTGCTATTAAATGTGAGCTTTTTCCTCCTTATTTTATAATTTAAAGGGATTTCGTTAATTTTTCTACAAGACTTTTCGGTTTTTAAGAATGGGCTTAGATTCTTCCTCTTCTCATATACATAATAGTTCAGAGAATAAAGATGGTTTGTCTTTAAAATTAATTAGTCAAATAACTTTAGTATTATAACAAAGAAATAATAATTAATATCTTATTAATTAATTAAGAATGAAAAATTATTTACCAAAATTATAAACCAATTTATTATATTAGAACAGGAGGAATAACTTATATTCATTTAGTGTAAGGTTGGTTGGACAAAGTCCACGCACAACACATAGCAACCAAACACACTTTTCCTCGCTTAAACTTTGATTGCTTAAACTTTGATTTTTGTCTTTTTTGTATTGTATGGACTAAAATCTTTAGTTTATTTAAACTGTTTGTGATAAGTTTCCGGAAAAGCTAAGTAAACGATAGCGATATGGCATTTGAAACGTACTTTTACCTTCAAAAATCAATATCAGTGAACTTAATAATTTTGATCGAGACAGTAGCACGAATTTATTAAAGAGATAGATTCTTCTGATGATCGCAGGAGAAATCTACTTGTTGTGAGCGAACTAAAAAAACCTTCTTTCTTCTTGCGAAAACAAAATAAATTTTTTTTTTTTGCAATAAAAGGGTATTTGCAGATGGTAATTTCCCAGCCCATTTGAGTTTAATGTTTTTTCAAGAAAATTTACTGTAAGACCACAAAGCCAGGACTTAAAGCAAAAAGTGTACCTTGAAACCATAACGGGTTTTAAGATATTGGAGGGTGTTATTTTCAACCCTGGACTTAATAAAGAGAAAAACTTAAAAATATTTGAGATCTGTTTGGTTCTTTTGTTATTTTTTTTCTTCTAAATGTTTAGTTTCTAAACGTAAAATTTAGCTTTTCTTTATTTTAACTATATGCACCAATTAACTTTAAAAGCATTTATCTTTTCCATGCAAAAAAGAAGATTAAAAAAAAAACAAAATAATCAAACTTGGTTGTAAAAGCGGCGTCTTCCCTTTGTTACTTGAAGCCTAAGATTATTTAAGGTGTTTCCATAGTTGTTAAATTAGTTTAAAAAACTGCATACAGGTTTTATTAAACTGCGAAAACTAAATCAAATTTTAACAAATAACAAAAGTGTTATTGATAGCAAATTAAATTATACCTTTAAAAAATTTTCTTAGTTCAAACTACTTTGCTGTCTAATAATATTGTGAAATTCAATCGATTCTTAATGGTATGGAAGTCGGACGTCAAGTGAGAAGTGATAATTATATTCGTTGGTTCTATGCGTATTTTTTCAACGCACATTTTTGTTACCTTTTTGTTTTAATCAGAGAAAGACCCTTAAACAACAATTTAAAAACAAAAGAATTTAAAAATATATGCGTAAGCTTAATGCTTTAAATTCTTTAAAAAATGACAAAAAAAAAAAACAATGAAAATAAATCGTTAACAAAAAACAACAAATCAGACAATGAAATGAAGGAAGAAGAAAAAGTGAAGTAGTGAGTGCGACAATGGCAAAACAACAAAAAATAATTGTTTCGGTATTCTTGATAATGATCAAGAATGTGATAAAGCATATTTATAAATATTTGAAAAATATGTGCAAGAGCACGAATTACCAAACAACATCTAGTAACTTCACAAATAATATTATAATTCAAATATTAATATACTAAATAAAAAAACAACAAACTATCTCAAGAAATAAAAAAATCCCACTACTCAACATTGTTGGTGTGGATCCCAATGAACTGATCAAGTTTATAAAAAAGTGCTAAAAATAACAGACTTTAAAACAAGAGAACTCTACAACAAAAAATATCGCTTTATATGGTCACAATTGATGATTACAACAGAGTGAAAGCATATTTACAAAAAACTAAAACAAATTGTGTTATCTTTACTCCAAAACATTTAAAAACAAAAACATTGTTAATGAAAAGTCTTAGTGCAAACTTGGCTTGTGATGATATTTTGAATGATCTTCGCACTTTTGAGAATGATAACCTCAAATTTGTAAATGTAAGAGAATTTACAACAAAAAAATCAATAAATGAGAAATGTTCTCTGCCAATTTATTTAGTGCAAATAAGTAGTGAGAGTAAAGCTAAAAAAACAAAAATAATCATTTTGTTGTTTGTTTGTTTTGTTAAATATATTTTAGAAATAAATATTAACGTTGTGGCACCGAAAAGTAAAGTGACGGATACACACAACGATTATTCCGGGATATACCAAACTGAATAAATAATATCCAAAAATATATAAACAGTTATGTTAGTCTAATTAGCGTTTTCTATAAAAATTTGTATTTGCCTTACTTCTTGTTTATTAACTTTAAAGCTGTAGCCATTATTCAAGACTATTAACTGGAAAATTTTGCAGACAAATTATGTTGCAGAGTAGTATGACCTTGCAGGCTGCAGATTATAAAGTTTTAAGAAATTAAAGGCTTTAAAATCTTCTCTACGTTTCCCATTGCTAAGCCCATTATGTTTTGCAAACAGTTTTATTATTTTACGTCTTTCTCTCTTCATAGTCATTAAATTATGTAGAAAAACTAATTGCAGTTAGTTAATTTATTTGACAACATACATACACAAGAACGTAAATGTCATAAAGATGGTAATGAAAAAATAATCACAAATGCTAAGCAAAGGGACAGATGAATGTAAAATAAATTATTTCTAACGTATGCAGACAGATATGTGGTTTTGGTATTTGGTATTTTAAAATAAAATTTCTTACGCCATGATGAATGCCTCTAACAATATGATATTGTCGTGACTTTTCTCGTGTCATGTTTGCTAGGTAAATTGGAAAAATAATTTTAATGTATACAATATGCACAGCTTCTGAATAATTTATAGGTTTACACAAAATAATTTTGATGAATGGTCCTGCATTTTAATTTTGCATAATAAATAAACTGAAATCGTTCGAAAACAAAATGGATAAGTTGAAAAATTAATGTCGTACAAGAATATGGTGCTTAAAACTCAAGTCACTTTGAAACACAATAGCCATGCAAGCCGAGCAGAAACTTTAAATAACATTACCGAGTCCTATGGTTACGAATGTTAACTTTCGTTTTACACTTTATTTTCTACATAATTCATTTGTGTAAAATTAGTTTTATAAAAACAAACTTGGTCTGGAAAGTGAAATAAAACAAGGTTTTTATATTAAAATTAAGTAACAAAATTTAAAATTCAACTTTTTAATTTTAAATAAATAATTTTTAAGAGTGAGAGTTTTTTTTTAAATAACATTGAATGATAATTATTGATAACTTTTTCTTTGCATAGACAATAGATAATTAATAATAAAATAAAATTCTTATCATTAGCTAGTTATCAAATGGTTTCAAAGCATGATCAGTAACAAACGCCATTCCTGTGTGCACTGAATAAACGTGCTAAATTATATTATAGCATTATTTTAAAATAGAGTTTTTATCACAAAAGTTTAATAATATATATATTGAAGCTTCTGCGATCATTAATGTGTGTTTCCTAAAACCGAATATTTTTTTTAAAATATAATTCATAATTAAGCATTAATAACTCATTAACTAAGAAAACAATTACCAAATAAAAACAGTAACATGGATTGGTACTTAATATTTTTTTGCCATTATATTTAATGGAAATAAAATTTCAATGTTATTAAAAATCCAATATATTTTTCGACAATAATATTTTTATTGCATCTTTCTCTTATAATATATAAAACCAGGAGTAAAAGAAAACAGTGCTAATGAGTTTTCTAGTATTGTTATATTGTTCGTACAACGCATAAACCATTAACTAATCGTGTTTTAAAATCGATTGTGGTATAGTGTACATTGTTCCTTACGAAGCAAAGAATAAATTATTTGTAACAACTTTTACACTTTACAATTTTAACAACATTGCATATGTACGTAACTGCAGTTTTTTGCATCGCTAAAGCATTCATAGATATAACATTCATCGTTTTTATTTTCGCAATTATATTGTTTTTTGTACAAAAATTAAAAAAAAAATTATTTAAAATTATTTCTCATAATACTACTTTTTTTTACTAAGCATAGTGAGGGAACGTACCGCTTAATTTGTTACAAGACTGATTCTAGTAAGAGGTGTTAGTCGAGTTCTAACTCTTCATGGGGTCGCTTAGAACTTCCTACATAATTGGAAAATAATGCTTAAACTGAACTTGTTATATGTCTAGTTGTTTAGTGTTAGTTATGTCATTAAATGGGCACAATAGACGATGTTTAGTCGCTGCTCTGTGTAACATATATCTCACATCAAAACAAAAGAAATTTATGATGTAAGGTCAATAGTGAAAAAAAAAAACATTTATTAAACGATTATTTTAATATTTTTAAACAATGAAAGTTTATTATTTTCAAGGCTATTCTTATTCAGAGTTAGTTTTTCCTTTAATAAATGCTTTGTTAGATCTCTAAGGTGCGAAGTTTTTTTTTTATTATTTCTATACGATTAAATCAATATATTTTTCAAGTTGTATTTAAGCACATTAATTTGTGACTTACCTAGCATATTTGATCTGATTTATTTTCAGCCCTTCTGGTTTTGTTATATTCGAACAAATTTTATTCCGCTTAATTCTCTTATTGCCATTGAAATATTTTATATTGACTTAATTTCAATTCAGTGTTTTGTATTCTAATGCAATGTCTTTTACTTTATTTATTAGTCTTTTATACTCCAAACAGTGCAGGTGCAAAATTTAAATACTGAATTTACTAGTTTTAATTGAATTCATTTTTTATTTATACTCTAATAAAGTTATACGAGAATATAAATAAATTTTGTATATTATTATTATTAATATACAAAATTTATTAATTAATGCAATTTATTTTGATAAAAATAAATGCATTAAGTTAAAAGACATAAATGTGTTTGGACTTTATTGAACACGTCATTTAATGTTGAAAGTTTCAACACCAGAAATATAACTTGAAATTGTTCTTATATGTGGTAAATAAATGCCAATCCATACGTGTTTTTATGAAAAAAAATAAAAAATAAAATTAAGCAGTATTGCGAGGTACAAGCTGTTTTACTACCCTTTTCCACATTTATTTATTGTCTCGGAAAGAAAATTCAAATCTGGCAGTAGCTTAGGTCACTGTTTTTAACTATTGCTTACTATTTTTACAGAAATGCAAGAAGAAGTCATTCAACTGGGATTGAATTTATCTACATCCAGTTGTAACCGCACAAATAGCGTAAGTGGCACAAATTTTTTTTTAATTTTCGAGAAATTAACAAATTGAACAAATAAATTCATTCTAAAGCGCAATCAGTATTTATAAATGGTATATGTAGCTGTCTGGCAGTTATTTTCATCTAGAGGTGAATAAAATAAAAAATAGGGTTTAATGTTAGTTTCTACCTATTTTTGTTGTTTGTTATTAAAAAACTTTTTTACCTGAGGAAAATAAGTAGAAATAAATTGCATAAGGTTATTTGTAGGCTACATTAAAATCTTCACTAAGAACTCACGACTGTTGCAGTTCTAATTACTTAAAAGGAAGTATTTATTGAAACGTAATGCTGGCGGTATTCAAAGTTTTCTCTATCTCTACTACAACATTGAAAAATGTTTCGTTTATATAGAGGATATACATACATTTAAAGTTAAATTTCAATTTATATTTAATTAACCAACCCGCAGAGTAGAACAACTTCTGTTGGTTTCAAAAAAGATTTTATGATTCTAGCTCTTGATTTCTCAATTTTTGCCTTATTCGAATCAAATTCAGTATGAAGTGATGCTTCTGTAGTTTATATAATGCAATATACTTTTGTTCTTACAAATATACAACACAACTTCCGAACCGTGTCGAACCTCATTCAAGTCAGAAAACGCAACATGTTTCGTAATTGCAGCAGCTTAAATTTTAAACTGTTCTTCAAAATCTTTAAATTTTGGTTTAAAAGGAAATCAGTTGTAAGTCATAATGAAAATGGTTTTTTGTAACTTTAAGCGAGTCATTTAACTCTTTAATCGGATAATGCCTGTTCTGTCTTCGCTATTTTGCTACCCAATTTTCTTCACTAAATTATACCAGACATGAGTTGCGGGTTAAAAATCTTTCACAATAAATTTTTAATAATTCTAAGGTCCTTAACACTTTTAAAATAATAATAACATTTTGCACTCTAGTGGTCAATTGGTGGCGATATAAAACGTCAAATTTGAATTTTTTATCATCTGTCGTAGCAATGGCTGCGTGCATTCGAATTGCAGGAGTAATTTTAAATGAGCTTTCAAAAATTAAAAAATTAAATTTATCCTTTTAACAACATAAGCTGTTAGACCTGGCACGACAATCACCACAATTCAACGTAGAAGCAAAAGAATATCTTAAAAATGGTTAGGAATAAAATGAAAATATTAATTACTTATTTTATGCTTTAAATAAAACAATGGTACATAAAAAAACTTTTAGATTTAAACTACAATTTTTTTTAAATCTAAACATATATAATAGATAATTGAAAACCCGAGAAATTCTAGCTTAAAAAAAAACTAGATTCCCTGTTAAGTTACTTAAATTTATCGATACTGGTTATTGTAACTGAAAGCAGGCTTCTAAAGACTCAAGTTTTTGTTCTTGCTGCACTCATTACACCTTGCGACGTTAATGACAACCTTCGGCTTTATGAAAAAACTACTCAATTTGCCTAGTGGTAACGAAGCCTGCTCGAATCGTAATGTGGTCACAGCTAAATTTTCATACAGAGCACCACAAATCGACTAAAAAGGAACCGAACCTATCTGGACATACGAGACTTTCAAATCGATTAGATATGTATAATAATAAAATAAAAAGCAAGCGAAGTGCTAAAATCAGAAGTAATAATTAATAGCTTAACTAAGATTGAAAACGTCACCAAACCCTCGCAGCAAAAGAACGGAAATAAAAAAACTTCAAACATAAAGACTGCATAATGCAACAAGTAGAAAAAAAGTTTATAGAAAATTTCTGTTTCTGTATAAAATTTAATAAAAATAGTAGCAGCAACGAGGTAGGTTTGGTGACGTTTTCAGTATTAGTTCAGCTATTAATTATTACTTTTGATTTTAGCAGAAGTTATAAATTCTATCAAAAACTGAAAGACTGCGAGTGTAGATAATACCTTGCCGAATTGTTAAACGAAATTTGGACTATTGCAATAAGTAATAAAATAAATAACTTACTATAAAACAAAATCACTAACAATAATATATATATTTACAACGAAGAAAGGACGTAAACTCTCAAAATTATAAATTTTTTAATTAGCTAGAGGTGTTTGTAAATGCCTATGCCTTAGTCACAAATTCACATTGCTGATAGAATGAGTTTTTATTATATTAACAGAGCTGTTGAGGCCGTGAAATGTTTATTTGACTTTTTATGTAATTAATTTAAAGAATTGCGTACTTAACTTTAAGACTGGTATATTTTATATGTGACTTAAATTAAAAAATTCTTTTATTTCTCATTCAACGACAGCCACAAACTAAAAAGCCAAAATACTATCGTTTTCAGTCAAATAGTAAAACTGTCTCTAATAATAACCAAATAATAAATTTGTTTCATAAGCAGAGTTTAAAATATTTATTGTACATAATCATTTCACGAGCATTTGGCCGAAAAGGCGTAACTCAATGATTTATATATAATTGTTTTAAACAATCTTCAGTTGATGTCTGTAGTTAAAATAACACAATGAATTTTACGTGTCTGTATAATAATATTTCTCACGAGTTACTTTTATGAAACGAACATTTGGATGTCATATAGGGAACATTATTTTTTCGCAAATTACAAATTTTGGGAATGATGTTTATTTTTAGGGATTTTAATTCTTTATTTAAACATACCATATTATACAAAAATAAAAATTAATATACTTGAAATTAAAAATATTTTCATTTAATTCATACTCTTTTTACAATTCAAGGACTTTTGTAAATTAAATAAATGCTATGAATTTTTTATTACTTGAAAGAACATGGATGGAGGGTGCTTCTTTTAATAATGATTTCTCGTGTTTCTTTAAATTAAATGGAAAAAAAGCCAAACTCCTTTTAAATAAGAATATAATTTGTTCTCTTTTTATATAAAATTCTAATTTGCCTAGAGATAAATTAATGTGATTATGATTTAGTTAAGTATAATTAACAAATAACTTTGAGTGGGTTAAATACTAAATAGCAAAAAGTTCTAATCGTTTCAGCAACTATAATTTTGGAATGTAAGAATTACCAATTTAAATCGCGAAGACATTTTGTAATTTCTCTAAACACCGAATTGCGATCATTACTCTTCTTTTTTTAATTACTTACTATATTTTTCGTGTGTTGTCGTATTTTTAACGAGTGCATCTGCTGATCAATAACAAATTTTCGAAGGTGAAAATCCCAACTGTTCCAAATATATTAGAATTATATATCGGCACATAAGGTTCGCTTGCTAATTAAAGTTAGGACTACCTTTTATCCTCTTTTTTTTAATATAACAAAAACATGTGTAGAAGCTGGTGGGTTCTTTTCACACCTGCAATAATTATATTCTTTAAATAAATCCCTCAGTGAATAAACTGTCAAAACCTTAGATTGCTAGAATTACAGTTTATAAGAAATTCGTTCTAAAATATGAACCATATCAAAGTAAAGGAAAATATTTTCGTATAGAATAGAATTTAAACTCTTATTTACCAGACACTAGGTAAAAATCAAATTGACAAAAAAATTTATCACGTAAACTTTTCAAGAAGACGTCAATAAACTAAACAAAATGAAAAACAGAGATGCATAAAATATTAAATGGTTGACCTTTAATATTTTAATCATATGATTCTAACCTTTTCATCCCATTATCCTGCCATTTGAAAACGATTGGAAAGGTGATTTTCAACTGAGCCGAATAACTAGCCACACACAACAGTTACATAATTATAAAAAATTTTTGTCGGACTAATAAAAGACTTTGCTTTGTAAAACCTTCAATTGTTATTTTTTGTTTCTACTATTATTCTAATCTACTTAATTATGTGAATCCTTCAAATATAAGCACGTCATGATTTCCTCATTAAATATTAATATTTATGTTTAAAACTACAAAATGAAATTTATTACTGGTTGTAAGCTTTTTTAAACGAGGACGTTATCCTTAATTCCTTAAAACCAAACACCTGCTTTTTTCTTTATTGCTTTGGCAATAATGATAAAAATTCAAAATATCTTATTTCTAAGGGCTCAAACCTTAAAAGCTTTATTACAAATTTAATAACTTTAAAATCGAGTTTATAAGCATTTTCTATTTATAAATATTTTATGAAAAGTATTTATATTTGAAGAATTCATGACAATTAAAATAGATTATTATTATTAATTATAACAATAAGAAAAGGTTGTACAAATATTGCAAAGATATATGACTTAAAATTTACTTTTTCGGCTTAGTTACTTTTTTTAATTTAATTTCTAAAAAAATTTTAAAAAGAAAACTTATTTACAAATATAAGCGGACGTTTTCCAAAGAAAACAAGAAACATTAGACGCTAGCAGAATGTAATGCCACATTTTCGAGACCGCTGCATTGTGAACATCATCTATTTAATCAGCTTATCAATATTAGTTTGGTTAAACAAAGTCCAAGCACAACTCAAAGCATTGTTTTTCTCTCTACAACTTGTCTTGTATATGTGTTTTTGCTTATACCAAACCATCGGTATGGCCACGAAATGTGTTATTGTTTTCAATTATTCATACATTTATTCCTTACAACATTGTAGATGCTGTTCCAGTATTATATTAACTTTTAATAAGTTAAGTATGAATGTATATGCGCTGTGCCTTGCTTATTTTTTTAAATTTAACATTTTTTCCCACTCATGATTTGATCCGTGAAATATTATAAACGAATTAAAATTTACTTTTTTCGGCTTAGGATCATTTTCTAATTTAATTTCTAAATTAAATTAATTAAATTAAATGATATACTTAAAAAATAAAGGTCCCACTGACGCTGAACATTATAAAGTGTTTTGTAAATATGATTATCAGGAGCCAATTAAAAATGCAATATATTGCGGCAGAATTCGATATTTAAAAACAAAAGTCATAAGTAGTTTGTTTCAAAACCAGTGATAACTTCTCTATTTAATTGTGATCTTCAACCAGCAGTATGCAGATAGTGTTGTATGTCTTAAATTTGATTTGATTTTTCTTCAAAATATTTTTCGTTTGCATCTACAATATATTAAAAATTAGACAAAATGAATGTTGACATAGCTTTGTCATTTTATACTTAAGTGCAAACGTTTCCAGTATTGTCTGAGGTATTCTCTTTTACAATTATTTAGTTAAAGTCAAAATAATTGGCATACTTCTTAATTCATATCGTTTATTCTTAAGTATACCAGCTCAACATATTAACGCAAAATCACGTTGTTTGCATTAGCATTAGTAACTTTTGACATCACATAAGTGTACTGTATAATGAATAGTTTTAAAAGAAAATACGACTTGACTTAATTTCCGCGCCAGTTTATATCTAACCCAATATAAACCGATTAGGGTTTCGTAGCCGAAAATAAAAATTATTGTTTTCGTTGCAGTGTAAATGGGTCTATCCCCATATCTTTACATATAGTAGATAGTAGTACTCTTAACTTTAAAAATAAGCTAAAAGACATGGTGTTTAAAACATTGTGCTATCTTAAAATATAAAGTTAAAAGATGATAGCGTATGTCTACAGAATAGCTGATTTTAGCACACTATATATCTTTTTTTCAAACAGTTATATAAAAATTAAGAGGTGGTCGAATAATTAAGTTACAAATTTCTCAAATTACCGAAATTTTTAAATTTGAGTTGATATTTTCGCAATTTTAAATTCAAATTTTCTTAATGTCAATGCCATTGTTTTGCAGACTTGCAGTCTTATTCTTTAAATCACTAAGGCTAAGTCTTTTTAAAATTTAAAAAAACTCTATTTCGCGATATTTGGCTACATATGCTATTCTGTAACAGCTTTTGTCGTAATTATTTTTAGCTTTTTTGAGATCGAGATTTAGATTTAGCTATGAGAATTATAGAATAAGATAGCTGATTTTTTACTTGCAACAAACTTCTAAATGATGCCGTATGAGTAATAAATACATGAAACAAAAATTTAAATATCATTCATACGCCAGTTAGAAGCTGAGTTACTCCAATACATTAATTTTTACGTAAGTGTGTATATAGTTTTTAAACCCAAAATAATTTTTAATTAGGAAAAATAAAACAAAAAATTCAATTTTTATCAGAAACACTTTAAATCCGGGAGATCAATAAATGGGAATAACGTTTGTAAATTTATCGGGTTTTCGCGGCTGTCGTTGACAAAGTGCATTCTAGTCATACAATTTTGGACTATTTTTCAAGCGTTGCTGACCAACAGTTACTAAAAACAGAAATAATGTTGGCCTCCAAGATATCAAGTATTGCTGGTTTACTATCATAAATCAGAGATGACACCTTGTCTAATAGGGGTTGGTCGAGAGGTTCACGACACTGAAAGCCAATTTAAAAAATGAGGTTCAACGATAGCATCAGCGTGTAAACTGCACTAGTTAGTGTTTTTTCTAGATTTAGTGTCATTATTGGAGGTCTTGTAGATTGATTTTACTATTTATGCGCAATTTCGTTTAAAAACAAACCACAATCCTACCTCTATATGTTATGTGAATTATTGGCTTATTATACCCTTCATCACAAAAAGTAAAAAAGGGTTCATTAAGTTTGACGTTCCGTTTGTAATTTCTACAATTTCCGTTTCGAACCCCATCAACCATATACATATTGAGTTCTTATGTACAGTGAAGTCGACTGAGCGATGTCCGTCTCTCCTTTGTTACACGCCGCCAATTAAAACAATTGTTAAGAGGAATGAATGGAAAGATCTTCCGACTATCTACTTTTAAAGCAATGGTGGTTTTCAAAGCTGTATTAACGCGTATACATGTAACATATTCCTTATACCCACGGAGTATGCATAAATAAGATTTTTGTAACAAAAGAAAAATAATAACAATAATAATAATAATAATAATAATAATAATAATAATTAGCTAGTTCGAAAACGACACCTATGACATATTTATCACCCTATGATTTTATCTGTCCCTAAAAATGACTGTCGTTTTACTTATTCATTACGCCTATCTTTCTCTAGCTAAAATGTATGAGCAAAAATAAAAAAAGAGATAATAAAATAAATTTACACTATTTTAAATGGTCTTTACTTAACAAACGCACAGTGGCACACATTTAAAGAAGGCAGCCAAAAATAATTTTTTTGTGGTTACCGATCTAAGTGTTTTCTTAATTACTTGAAAGTAAATACCAGTAAACCTCCAGAGGCAAAAATGTATGACTCTTTTCCAACTACAACACACTGAACAGGGTGATTCAAAATAAACTTTTCAAATATTTTGTTAAAATGAAATTATCTTTAGTAAATTCTAATTTCCAAATTACTATAACTTTTTTGTTTTAAAAGATCAAATCAAATCAATCGAATTAAAATAAATTTTCTTTAATTATGCAGTTTGTAGTTATCAGTGTTAGCAAAATAAAGTCGTTACGGTTTTTAGGAGTTGTTAACTTTTTTATTAAAAAAAGGCCAAAATTCTTCATATGTAAGAAAATGTAAGCTAATTACTTGCTTAATTGAACAACACAATCTTGTACACAAAAGAAGTGTGCACACACCGCATGGGATGATCTGTACTTGATTATTCTTAAGACCTGTTTATTTTTGCAGATAAACGAGAGAAGAAAAAAAAACAAATTCAAGAATGATATATTCAACTAGGCTTTATAATCGACCAACCTTAATAGAGAGAAGGAAATTCGAATGATGAAAATACTGCAAGAAAATTTTTTCCGATCTAAAAACTGCAGCATCTATCACAGGTGTAGACTATGAGTTAGTAAGACGATTCAGAATCATATAACAACTCTTAGCGTGCAGCAGAAAGATAAATGCAAAACAATTTGGTGAAAACGGCAATAAAACAGCTGCTCCTTACAATGAAAAATACTCTTGGAGATATATGTCTTCAATGGTTCATAAAATTTTGTATATTGGGAAACAAATCATTCAACATAATTTGCTACCAATGGGAGATCTGTCTGAAGAAGCGCACGAAAAAAGGACCAAAGACTACATTTTCTTTCGCGAACGTAGCACAAGAAAAATGTCTAGATTTTGTACTAATGATAACCTTATCACCATTTTGTTGAGTACTTCAGATCCATATATGTCCTACATTCGGAAAAAATGGAAAACAACTCCAGTCGAATTAGAAAAGGAAGCTAAACAACTATTAGAAGATGAAAATTACTGCTATGTAGAAGAAATTTTTACTAAAATTGCTTAACGTATAGTGTCTCTTTGATTTAAAGGTATACGTATTTATGTAAATTAATTAATATTCATTTTATAAATTGGTATAGAAACTTTTAAAAATAAAATAAAACTTTAACTAAAATAAGATTTTTTCATTAAAACTTCTCGTTATTAAGAAATTTTAACTTTTTAAAAATTAAAAATTTTTTATTTGAAAAGAATGTTTAAAAAAACCAACCTTTGGCCCTTGTTACTTTTAAGCTTAAAAATTTCACGGAGGCGAAAATTTGACGTTTCCTGACAAGATTTAGATTACAAAACTAATAGTAATTCTAATTCGTAACAATAAGAATAGCACATTTTTTGTAATGTTTGAACATTTGTCTTTTGTGTTCAACTTTAATTAATAATGGTAACGAATATTTAACCATTCGCAACTTTTTTTGTGGTCGACTTTTATGCTTTTTATTAAAAATTAAACTTTAAAATCCCACCTACCAAAAAGAAAAAACCGCATATTAATATTCCGATCCAATTAAGAGTTACGGATTTTTGACCGCCTTCTCGCGACTTGTGCCACTGTGAAAAGTTAAATTCAAACTAAAATATGGAATAAATGTATCATTGATAGTTGATGCTTAAATAAATATATTCGAAAGCGAACGAAATTGAAACGAATTGAGTTATAAAGACAGTTGGAGTAAAGAAAACAACAATATAATAAAAATTAAAGAATTAGAATAGAATTACGCCACAACGATTGATTTGTTGGCTCCAGCATTTAGTGCTTGTTGTTAATGTTTTTTCCGCTTTTAAAATAGTGAAATGTATAATATTAACGAAATGTAGTGAAAACAAGAGATATAAATTCTCTCGTTGGTGTTCACTAAAGACAAAATGTTTGTAATAAGGAATAAATTGTTACACAATAAAAATTTAGATTTTATAATACATAATATTAGAAATAGAATTAAATTAAAAAAAGGAAATAATAACTCTAAAATTGAGACTAATTTTAAAGAGCTAAAATTTAAAACATTTTACAAATTAGGTGGTTGAAATGAGTGAATATATTTTGTAATTTATAGTTGGGGCACTTAAGTTATAGGGTAAATTAAATTATTAGAGATCAAGAATAACGTGGAATGTCATTTGAGGATTATCTTCTAAGGTTAGGTTGTATGTTATGGCTTCAAGTGCGGTACACGTGAGTTCAACATTTGAGGTACATGTTTATAGTTGCGTTTAGGTATATTTGTTTTTCTGCATCCTAATTTTTCCCGTTGATCATTTATGCATAATTACGTGTATTAAATAATATGTGCATATGACATAGTCTATTTAATGAATTGTGGGTTTCTTGTGGGTAATCTTTTATTTACTCCATGGAACAGTTTGAAGGAAATATTGACCATACAGTGTCACATGAATGTTTAAATTGCTACTAATCTGAAACCACTGAAACAATTTGTAGGAACTTTTTATTATTTTAATATTACTTTTTTGCTCTTTATAATCTTTAGAAATTTGAAATAGAAGTTACTTTATCGCTCAGCACTTACATCAGTGTGTATTAAATAGCGCCGTAATACAAAAGAAATTACGTAGAAATATTATGAAAATTTTCAGGAATACTTAAATGAAAGAGCTTAAAATTATGTTAATGAATTAGAAAGACAAATGGTATGATCAGCAATCCACGAATTTCTATGTTTTAATTTCTTCCTGTTTTTGACATTGTTAATTTATGCATGTATCAAAAAATGTTTAAAACTTTTTTTCTAGCATGATATATAAAGAAGCTTTAAAATAAACCGTTCAAATAAATCATAATAATTTGCTACCTTCTCATTAATATGTTTAAACATATTTCTATAGATAAAATTTTTATAAATAGAATTGCAACCACTTAGGTCTTATAGGCAAAAGTTTTAATACCTATTATGATTTTGAAAATAAAAGAGTTAAGAGGCTTATAGCTCAGAAAATATGGACGAGCACAAATTTTGTCACGTAATCTTTTTTTCTTACTTTTTAATTCCCTATCGCTCCATACATATTTTTTTATTGGAATTATCTTATCGTTTCAAATGATATGGAAACTTTAATATCAGGGCTTGTGTTTTGCCTATTGCCTCGAAGTATATGAACCGATCTTGCTAATTTTCAATAGCAAAATTTTTGAAACTATGCTTGATCGAGTGGCGTATTTACATTTTTGTTAGCTCATCTATTGCCTTAGCAAAGTAGATTTCGACACTAACACTGATGAACAGACGATAGGTAGAATATATATACTTTATGAAGTCGGAAATGGATGTTGATAGATATACCCTTTTTCCACTTTTTGTGGTGAAGGGTGTAAAAACATTCTTTTAAACACTCTTGTGATAATTCTTAAGTCAGTGCCTTTTTAGATTTGCTTAAAACTTTTGTTCAGACTTTGTAATACGTTTCCTTCTTTTCCTTTGCATTCCTTGGTCATTTTTATGCAGCATAAATTAAGAAGAGTCAGCATTATCATATAGCAAAATTCACAAAGTCTTTGTAGAGATTATAAACCAATTTTCAAAATTTTAAATTTCACATCACTCATCAGATTCTTTTAATCTTAAAAATTGTTAGCATTTTAAACAGTTATCAACTTTATTACAAGGGAATTTTATATTTTATAGCCGGAAATATCGTGTTTCCAATAACCTAGAAACTTTTCAATATAAAGTACAACTGGCAAAGGAAATAACAAAAATATTTCGTAGGATCTGGCTTTGTTCCAGTTCAGATTATGTTTTATTATCGAAGCAATTTCAGTTATTTTCCATAACTATAATGCGGAGAATTGAAATTGATAAGCTTATCTGTTTAGGAAAAAATTAGGGAAATATTTATACTGGTTGGACCACATGCTCGTAAAAATGTGTATTAAAATTTAGGTTAAAAAATACCATAATTGTACTGATAAATTAGCATTGGATGAAATTATTTTAGATATGTCATATGCTATCTTTCAAATTGTAATCGACTTTGTTTGCGTATCTTATTTAGCGGGCGCGTTTTCTTACATTCTCGAAACTTTAAGCATTCACAGCTTATGATGGCGTTCGTTTTATTTACTTGCAAGCTTACAGCATATATATTTTTAAATTCGTCAATGTATTTGCTTGTCCTTCATATTTTATGGTACAATGCGATAAATACACAAAAATTTTAGATGTTTTCGCTTCATCTTGAATATTATTTTCCCTCATGTTCACCAAATGTTTTATAAAAACTGACAAATTTTATAAGTGTACAATTTCGCGAATAAATCAAAAATACTAATGAAAAAGAAAAGTATGCTGCACTTAACTCTCTAAATGCTATGGCTTTTGAAAAAAATTTTTCTTTTTATGAGATGTAATTAGTAAGTTTTAGAAATCAATAATTAATATAAGTTATATTAAAATCCTTAACCTAAAATCACATTGTAACAACAGCAGTAGCTTACATCTCAGAAAAATTACAATTAATAAATTGTAAAAAGCGGATTTGCGATAAATTATTTGCAATGAAAGAGATAGAATTATCCCTTGTATTGAGTTGTGATACTATATTGGTTTAAAGTCGATTCAAGCTCTACATTTTAATGCAAGAATTGGAAAGTTTCAATACTAGAATAGCTATCCCAAAATTTTCTAGTATAACAGCCGAAATCTTCCAATCAGGCTACAGATTCTTGTTCAAAAATATTTTAGAATTGTACAAATACACATAATTTTAGTGGAGACATCCAAGGACATAATGTTCATGAAAATTATGTCACACCAGAAAGTGACACGACACAATGTCAATGGACAATATGTCCGTGGGCACTAATTTTTGTATAACAGTAAGAAGTACATGACGTGCTTCTTTTTGATTATCGATTTAACTACTTTAGTAGGCTTACTTAGCGTCGAAGTATTTTTTTAGTTTTATATTAATTCATCGCTATTATTTTTTTTTTTTTTTTTGTTACTTTTTTGTTTTCGATGTCATTTCTCATTTAGCTTTACAACTTATAATTTTGTGTCTCATTGCCCTTTCCTGCAGCGCCTTAACCATTTTGCATTAAATTTAAAAATTTAAATGTATTTGTGTTTACATGGGAGATAAAAATGTATGTTAAAAATTCGAAGCTGAAACTTTATCATCACGTGTAATTAAAACTTAACAATTTCTTTTATTTAATTAATTCAATACGTCTAGTCAAAACCACATTCAAGAAAGAAATAAACGATTGTAAAAATGATTTGGCTCCAGAAAATTTATGACAATTTAGCGCTGTTAAACTCTATAAACGTGGTTATAAGTTCCAAGTAGTTTACGGTCGATTTAAATTACTGATAAACACGTCTTTATCCTTGTAATGTCAGAGTTAAGTTAAATGAATGGTTTATTTGCTACAATGTTTTTAGTATTTACAACACCAACAAAAAAAAAAAAAACTAAATAAAAAAAATCACTCACTTATTAATATTTAAAAAGGGCAAAGTATGCCAATCATTTTTTATTGTTTTAACTACTTCCAACCACAATTTAACGTATAGAAACAATTTGATATCGAACTTAAAAATATGATAAAAAATTTTACTTAAAACTAAAATATATTACAAACCACCCTTATTGTATAACTTCAACAATAGCGAAACTTTAAAAAATGTTTAAAAATGTTTTTGGCGCTGTAACTTGACTCACATGTTGGCTCTCTCACCAAAGTATAGTGAAATTATTTGGATGTGGTTCAATGTTCTTTTATTTTAAATCTAACCAATTCAACTATTTACAATAGCTAAAGTGATATATTTGCAAAAGTATTTTAAACGTGCCAATAAATAAAAGGAAACAATATTTTTTGCTGCCAAAGAAATTTCACGTTCACCTTTTTATTATTATTATTACTCTTATAAAGCCAAAAGTTTTGTCAGGTTTTCTAAGAGATAAAACAATTTTAAGTCCTATTGGAAGTTTAAAAGAAAAACAAGACACTTTGAAAGTAGTAGTTTCAAATGCCATTAAACTTGTTACCTCTATCGTTTGTTATTTAAAACATTCGACCAATATCAAGGATATCTAGATATATTGTATAGAGTTAAAATTGATATATAAGCAGTACAACACATGCAATTTTTTCATCAAACTCTGGGTTTCTTACTATGTTAGTTAAGAACACTAGCACCTATTGGTTGGTGTAAGTTCGACTAAATATTGCTATTTACTTTAAAGAAAGTAGAAAAAGTTGGAATCTGGTGTCATTTTAACTTGACAACATAGCTTTTTTCGGTCACATATTGTCATCAAGCAAATGAAAAAAAATATTTAGAATTTATCGCAGTTTGATTGCTTTCATTCTGTTAATAAAGTAAAAAGTGAAATATAATTAAGTAAAATAAAATATTAAATTATTATTCTTATGACTGAGACTAAGCATACAGATTAAACATACATCTGTATGTTTAGTCTAAGCATATAGATTAAGCTTTTAAGATTATGATTTAAAAATATTTATAGAAATTATTTCCTATAAAGTTTTTAAAATAAAACTTTATCATAATGCATTTATAAGCAATATATGAAGCAAATTAGTATTATGTTAAATTGGTTTAAGCCCCTGGATTTTAATCTTTTATATGAATTTGCATCATGCACGTCCTAGAAAAATACATATTTTATGTCTGCTGGTTATGAGCAATCATCACTTTTAAAGCACAAAATTCAATATGTTTTTGATTTTTTATTGCAGGAATACAAACGAAAGTTGATTTTGACGCTTTTTTGAACAGATAAACTTAATGGTAAGAAAGAATTACTATGCCAATTTATATGACAATGTGGTTAACATATATGGGTATAGAAGATTCGGCATAACCGAATATAGCACTCTTATTTTTTCGTTATCTTTAGTAATATTATTATATTATATATTAATTTATTATGTTTATGATCAAATTTTGTAACGTAGTTCCTGTACTATAAATATAAGACTGTCTCGTTGTGCAGAAAATAAGTTAAAACCCAACAACACACTTATATAAATTATTGTTATTATTATTGTTTTCTTAATGTAAATGCAGTTCAAGAGATTAAAAAAATCAATTATGCCAAGAAGATGCAATAGACAATTTTACTTTTTTTTTGTAAAGTCGCTCTTGCCCTATATTTTAAAAAAATAAGCAAATGGGCACGAGCTGAATCTTTTAATAGACACAGATACTTCTAAAAATTATATACGAAATTTAGATTTTATTAGAAATATTAAACAAGTAAATAAACCGTTTCAAATAAAATCAATAAATGGGTCTGCACTTGTTAAAGAAAAATGTGAAATAAGGCTTTTGAATTGCACAACAACCATCTTTCTATTGCCATGTTTAAGTTCTTTTGATGGAATTTTAGGTTATGATTTTTTGAAGGAGATAAAACTGGAAAAGAACAAATTAACCATTTTTAAGGTAGTCAAGTAAATTCAATAAAAATTGATAGAAAATATGTTCCTGTTAATTTATGTAGTGAATTCCAAAAAATTATTCAAAATAATGCAATTACTTTTGCTGATCCGGAGCGAGCGCTTACTGTCAACACTCAAGTTGAAGCCAATATAAATTTCGCAAAGAAGGAACCTATTTATTTTCGTAGTTATTCGTACCATATCTCTGCAACAACGCTTGTTAATACGGAAATAGAAAATTTATTAAGAGCAGGTATTATTAAAAAATCTTCACCACCTTATAACTCACCTATCCATGTCGTTAGCAAAAAAAGGCATAGATTCTGAAGGTAAGCAAAAAATGCATATAGTCAAAGATTTCCGGAAAATAAATGACTTTACTGTCCCTGACAAATATCCTATGCCGGGTTTTACTGTAATTTTATTAAATTTAGGCATCTCAAAGTTTTTTACGAATCTTGGTCTAAAATCAGGGTTTTACTAAATCAGATTAGCAGAGAAGGATAGATGTTAAACTGCTTTTAGCGTTAACAAAGGAAAGTATGTAATTTTCAACGGGCTATTGATGATGCCTTACCAGGTAAAATTAAAATTGAAAACATTTTTTGTTTCATTTTTTCTGAAAATTAAAATTATCATATGTCTTGACGAATTCAGAAATGAGAATTTTAACAGAAAAATAAAAATTTTTTAGGAATGTGGTTGAGCTTCTAGGATTTGTTCTTTTGCGACATGGCATCAAGACATCTTCTGATAAGGTCCGAGATATTCTTAATTTTCAAGTTCCTGAAAATCAACGGTCGTTAAGTTTTTTATTGGTCATGCTGGATAATACATATTTGCTGATATAGTAAAATCGTTAACGACATAAATTAGGGGAGAAAATGGAAATGTTATTAGCATCAAAGAATGTAAAAATTAGCTTATGTCAGAAGCACTTAATGCGTTCGCAAAGGTACAGAGTAGATTAGCTACTGAAGATGTACTACCTCAGCATCCTGATTTTAATAAGCCATTTGAATTGACAACCGATGCTAGTTCTAATGCTATTGGGGCTGTTTTGTCACAGAAAAGTAAGCCAATAATAATGATTTCTCGTACGCTTTCATCTACAGAGCAAAATTATGCAATCAACGAGAGAGAACTACTCTGCATTGTATAGCCCTTGAAAAAATTGCGACATTTTTTGTATGGAGTGAAAAATATTAACATTTTTACTGATCACCACCCTTAACGTTTGCAACTTCGGAAAAAACCCAAGCTCTAAAATCAAGAGATGGCAATCATTTATATCTGACTATTCTTTAAAATATTATTATAAACCCGGCAAAGAAAATGTCGTAGCAGATGCATTGTCGCGTCAATATATGAACAACTTTAATAACACTGACTCAGAAACAATACATAGTGAAATCTCTTGATCAAGAACAATAAGATTGATAGCTCTTCTTGAGCACACTGGCAAAAATTCTAAATTATGTTCTAGATCGTTTCCTACCAGTGAAATTTATTCATACTAAAAAGCTCGCAATATATTTAACAAATGAAAATGATCAGTTGGAGCCCTTAAATTTAGAGCATAATCGTGCGCACAGATCATTGAGTGAAAATTACAAACAAATTACATCTAAATATTTTTTCCATAAATTAAAGAAAATACTCTATTCGATCATTAAAAATTATAAGACAAAAACCAGTAAACGGCCCATCACCAATTCCAGATTTTCCCAGACATGTACTTCATATTGATATTTTTTTTTTCAACTGGTAAAATACATTTTCTCACTTGTCTTGATAGTTTTCGAAATATGCTAGTACAGTATCAATAAATATAAGAGCTCTTATTGATGTAAAAGTTGCTCTTTTACAGATTCCTAATATTTTTAAAAACACTAAGCTTATGATGTCTGACAATAAAATGTCTTTTCAATCAAAAATTATACATAATATGCTTAGAGATTTCTTTGTGTACCGCCTTTGCACATTTGTAGCAATGGACAGGTGGAAAGGTTTCATTCAACTATTCTTCAATTCTATTCTATTAATATTCTTCAATCTCTTGATGTTGTTAACTTTAAAAATATACGGGAAAATATAGTTGCTGCACAAGAAAAAATTGAAAATAACTTAGACTTTAGTGTAGGGGATGTGGTATTTGTTCGACGAAATAAAAGGTTAGGTAAATACATTGATAAGGTATATTTTGAAGAAGAAGTTGAAAAGAATTAAATTGTTGTTATTATTATTGTTTTTTAACTTAAATGTTTTGTTTTTTAACGTAAATTATAATTTATTAATTGTTGGTAATTGTTGTTATGTTATGCCCTGCATTATAAAACTTTGTTAATTATTTGTTTGTTAACTAAGTTACATAAATTTATTTTGTTATTGAAAATTAAAAAATAAGAGTTCAGTCACATTTTCGACATCAAAACAAACGCACTTGTTTAATAAAAATCGTATGAAAGGTTATAACGCGCACTATTGTTAACTAACATAATTTATTAATACATTGTGTTCAATTAATTAATTAATTTTTGGTTATAAGGTAATTGGATTTTTTTCGCCAGTAAATATTATACTGTTGTCATACCTTTCAATGAAGACCGTTGTCACTGGTTGTTTTTTGTTGCTACGTTTGCAAGCGATTTCGATCTGAGAACATAATTTTAAAGTCATGTTTTGATTAGTACTGGAGATATGTATTTTAAGTTTTCATAAAAACTCTCATGCATCACAAACTTTTGTTAAACTATTTCCTTCATTCTTTCGAGCTTTATTTTACTTTCTGCAGTTTAGTGATTTTGCTATTTTCATTAAATTTGATTTGTTTGTTTTGAAATTTAACATTTTTTCAGTATGCAAAAGCAGAAGACAAAAGCAAAAGCTTTATTACCCCGTTACTCAACCGAGTTAGAAGTAAATAAAAAAAAAAACGAAATTAGTGGGAGATATTTATTTTGGGATGATGTAACAAAGCTATTGAAATCATATTTCTTTAAAAAAAATTCAAATAAAACATAACCCAATTCGGTTAGTTTGCGAGTTAAGAGTTTTCAACCTGTGACCGACGATATATTGTTTTTCATTATGAGTAATTATTGGGGCTTTCATATTCTCTAATTTTGGTTCTTTACTGAAGTTTTGTTGCCGTTTTTAGTTATTTTTTTTACTAATATTTTTGTTTGCTTTTGTAAATTGCTGTCCTTATTTAATTTTAAATTTTTATTAAAATTAGTTGTAATTAAGAAACAGAAAACTAATATGAAGTAATTCAAGAACATAACTTACATTTCTCAAAATCCATGATTTAGAAATCAACTTTGGCTAGCGGTTTCAATACGAGGACCAATTTGTAATCTAGAATATTTGCTAAGCACCAGCAATTAACAAATAAAAAACACAAAGCTTTTATTATAAAGAAAAATTTATTTCATTAAAATTAAACTGAATATTTAATTTACATTTATACTTTATAAACATTTTTGGAATTCAGATTTAACAAATGAAAATTCATTTGCTCTTTACTTGTGTAGTTTTGTCTTTTCTTAGAACATCGCCTTACAACTGGTTAAATATGTTGCTTTGGATGATGTTTAACGTTACTTACAGAGATGCCTAAATCAGATCGTTAATGCAAAGCTTCCTAGCTCATAGCTCTTGCGCTAAAGCATCATGCCTAAATGAGAGCGGCAACTTTGTATTTTGTACATTAACGTTAAGTATTTTATTTTTTAAAATCCACTATTTAGAAATAAAAAAGAGATAAAACCGCTTAACTACTCTGAAAATAACTAAATTGTTATTGATTGTTAACAACAAAACACACAAACAGCCAACTTCACTTTCTAACGCCCTGTCAAAATAGGATTTTCTAATTGCTAAGTGCTGAAGCCATGCTATTGAGATTTAGTAATGTATTTGAGAATTTTTGGCAGACAGATTGCGATTATGCGCTAATTTAGGTTTGACTTAGTTTTGTGTCTTCAACAGGACTGCAAAATGTATGGTAGTTGCCCAGATTTGTATTATAAAAAATTATGCAGTAACTGTATTCATTAAATTTCTTCAACTTAGGTACTTCTTAAAGCAATCCACAAGACATTTTAATTAATAAAGCCACCAATTTAATATTGTGAAAATTACAAAGGGGTTCTAGCTTAAATGTAAATTAAATTTTACTCAGAATTGTACACAACTTCACCTTGTTACCAATCAATATTAGGTAACTAAAAAATTGTTTTATAATTATTATTAAGGCAAATGTCAACACTTTTGTTATAAATTATTCAAATATTTGAGATAAAATATTGTTTGACACGCATTAACAATTAAACATACAAACACATATTGTCACACTCCTTTTAAAGTAAAAGGAAATGGTAAAACAATACATAAATAAATAAATTTTAATTCAGGTCTAATAGCAAGAAGTAAAAACTGAAAACCAACAAAAAAGTAAGTGGCCAGATGAGTTTATAACATTTTCAATATTGTTTTAAAGCATAATTTAATTATTTATTAGTTATTATTTATTTGTTATATAATTATTAGTTATATTTATATCTCTTGTGGCATTCATGAAAATGTGCTCTGAATTTGTAGTTATGGAAGTAAAAACTAGGCCACCTAAAGATTACTGTTGCACACCCTGCATCAAAGCTTAAGCTTTTATTTGACAAAACGAATATTTTCCAGTCTGTGAAATAATTAGCAAACAATCTTCCGTTGAATTTACTTTTATAAAGTTATTTAAATTCGAATTTCTTCGCAAAGAACTCCACAACTACCCGATCATAAGGGAGGTAATTTGAGTCACAACTGACGTAATTTATTTGTAAAAGTGATTTTATCAAATGTTTTCGTGTACTATTTCAATTAAAAAGAGTTCCTAAATTTAAAGGAGTAGCATATTTATAGGAGAATATTTACTGTCGTATTCATAAAAAAATTAAAATAGATTTTAAATGTATTTTAGGACAAATTTGTTTGGAAAATATTTTTTTCTTTATTTAAAAGACATTTATAAATTCACCACAAAAATGATAAGACTAAGAGTGTAAGATAAAGAAAGATATAAAAAAGCCACTTCGTCATAGCGTAAGAATATGTCACAAATGATATCGAATTCTGATTTCATTAGTGGCCTGAAATGTTTGGGCATAGCTACCATAATTACTACCGTGGCTAATTAATTATAAATTAGATTATATTTTTTCTTACGATTAGATTTATATTTTTAATTCAATCCTTGGAAATATTGTATTTTTTAGTAATAAGTAGATTAAGATGATATGTGATAAGTTTTTGAAATAGTTTTAATCTTAAATTTTAATCTCATATTTTAAGTAATTCATATTTATCTTTCGTTTTCCATATGATTGTGTCTCTTTACATTTATATCGTTATTATAATCAAAATTTTGCTTTGGTTTTTATTTATTTTTATTTTTGTTGTGTATTTTTTTTTCTTTAACATTCCTGTACTTGTAGTACTGGTAGCAAGCGCATTTCTCTACATTTTCTTGACAGCTTTTGTATCCAAACTTTTTCTTATATCATGACGCGGTTTTGTGTTAAAATCATTAGAATCATACACATAGTTCTAAGTTTTTATTTCTTACCTATAAAATTTTATAGAATCAAGTCTCTAATACTAATTTTCCAAGCCTCGATAAAATTAACTAACTAACTACCGTCCCATTTGGGAAGGATCGTGCGATTATAGTAAAACAACTTATGAGAAACTATTTAATAGTAAGAGTAAATAAAATTGAGTATTTTTACATTTTATTATTTGTTTAAATTTATAAATAACTGACCCGTTTTAATAACTTCAAACCTTATATTTTTCCAATATGTTATTATGTACTCGTATATTCTATTAACTTTTTAACAAAACACGTTTATTTAACTAAATCGATTACCGTACAAATCGAAGGAAAAGCCGTTGAAGTTTTTTTTTTATCAGTATCATTATTTAATTCACGCATAGTTGAGTCGAATTTGCAACCTACGAAAGGGAAATATTTGATACTTATGTTTTTGCAAACTTTCGAGCATTCAGCTTATTATCATTATGAAGTAGAGAAAAATTTAATCTTAAAGTAGAAAATTTGAGGAGTACTGTTTTACTAGAAGTATAAAGGGTTTTTTGTTCCATTATCTTCTGGTAGAGGCGAAAGAGATTGTAAAAGCATCATATTTTGACAATAATGAATTTTGTTTTAAAAAAATTAAGTTTTCAGATGAAAAAATTGAAGAGAGGAGACTTCTGTTAAAAAATGTTCTGTAAAATGCTAGCAAGGAAACGACTGCAGTGGTTGCGTTAGTAACGGGCTTTTCATGTTTTTGAAAGAAAAAGATGATGAGTTCAAGCGAAATCAGCGGCATGTGAATATCGAAAAAGTTATTTGTGTTTGAATGAACTGTTTAAAAATGCATAAAAATAGAAAAGCACAATAGGAACCCTCCGAAAAGGAAAAAAAGGGAAGTGGTTCCTGTATAGCCGCAGTAATTTGTTGTTTGCTTCAAAGGACATCAGGTAAGATGGTCTCTGCATCATATTACACTGAGTTAAATAGTTGCGCTGAAAAAAAGTTGTTTCTAAATAAGTTACCTTAGTAATATATTTATAAAAGTATACTGAGAGTTAATAAAAGTGCTGAAGAATTGTAGAATTAATTTTATATGCAAAATGTTTTAAAGTATTAAGAAAGAGAAACCTGATATATGAAAGAAATTCCAAGGGAAATTAATAATAACGTAGTATTATCAGCCAGGTCACCATTTTGACCAATATACGTATATGAGATTGTCTGTTACTATTTTATAACTGAAAAAATGGAATACCTATACACCGCATACAATTGCAATTACGTTAAAATTAATTTTTTGTTGTAGGTGGACATTCTCAGGTCATTTCTATTCATAATCTTTGGGGTTATGGATACAATTATTTTACCTTAAAAGTACTATCTTTTTATTCTGGGACGTTTCGCTCTCACTAACACAGATATGTTATATACATAATGACACATCATATCGTTCCTACATTCTGTAGCAACTCATCCGTAGATCCTGGTCAAAAAGTTCCTCTCGTCGCAATTCTGACGGACTTATGTGATTAAAATTATACAACACGTAAAACTCACCCTTCTTAGCAGATAAACGGCTTTCCATCTCGCCAGAAAACTGTTTCTTCTATAATAATAACGAGTTTTTAGTTCAGTTTCTGGTAAACGTAGATTATTCGTAAAATATTGTAATAAAAGCAAAAGCGTAAAGTTCATTTGTGTTTTCCTTCATGTAGTAGGCTTAATGCAACACCCTTGGCTAAGACGTATATGACCTGTGCTAAAAAAGCGTAAAATATAATATTTATCTTTATTGTTTTATTATCTGCTACTTAATTACAGCCCAGAAAAAATTTCAAAATTTTATTCCATTACTCATAACTATAATTTCATAAGCACAAAAGGTTTTATTCGTCGTAAGGAATACTTTTTCTTAATAATTGAAAAAGGTAATAAATATATATTGTGATACCATACAACCTCAAGAAAAATAATTATTTTTATTAATTCTTTTACGCAAGTAAGAGAAATTTTATTATTTTAGAAAAGAAAATTCGATTGAATGCAAATAATATAAAATAATAAACACGTTATAATTTCGGCTTGAATAAATATGAGATAACGTTCTTCTCTTTAATATTCCTTACATTTTTAGTGCCAAGTTCCGTATGTATTTAAAATCCAAGTCAATATCAAAAAACTCTATTACACAGAACAAAAAAACATTAGTTTTTTTATTCTACCGCCGAACCTAAATATGTAAACAAATAAGTCCGTATTAAACACTTCAACTTTAATTATCAACAATTACTCACAACGTGTGGGATTAGAAACTTAAACGTATTTAAACATTTTGTGTCACATTTATTTTCAGCCCACTTATATAGTTATCAACTTTTAAGTGATGCCAAATTTAATCTTTCGTTAGTTTGTTACCTATAGTCTTGTTTAGATTGTGGTTGCGGCATTTTTCTTTTAATGTTGCATATACGAAATATAATGTTACAAACACTAGTAAATTGAGAGAAAAAAAGCAGACTTTTGGTGCTTAATATTATATTTGGTTTTGTCACAACAAAACTATAAAAAAAATTTCTGCGGTAGGAGAAATATTTTTTTTATAAAAGGATTACATTTTCGGGAACCGTTTTTTCATTCGCCTTTGAAGAAAACTACAGCAGTAAAGACACAAGAGAAATTTGTTTAACTTTAATTAATAGATTTCAAATGTATTTTAGGACTAATTTGTATAGAAAGTTTGTCATAAAACACATATTATTTTATTTATTTCAGATTTATAATGGTTTTGTTAATCTGTTTATTTAGAATAAATAATTGCAGCTGTTTTTTTCGAATAAAAATCTTATTAACTCCCTATTTCATCGTATTCCATCAGTTATGTGAAAAAGGTATTTTCAAAAATTAGTAAATAATTAAAAAATTTGAATATATTTTTTAATTTATCTGTTAGGTAATCTAATTAAAAAAAAAACGAATAAATATTGTATGTCGCATTAAATTCTTATGCATTTTCACCAATTTTCAAAAGTGGCCTCTAAAAATGATGATTTTGAGGTAAGTGAATTTTGTTTATTACAGCTAGAAAAGTCAAATTAAAAATCTCGATTTATGATTAAAGTTATTAAACCACTTCCTTTTGTAGGTTTTCGTTAAAAAAAAATAATAAATAAAATCGAATTTTCAATTAAATTTCTCCAGTTATGAATTAAGTATTGTAGCTTAACAGGATTAACCTATAACTAAAAACTAAATTAGAAATACAGCCATGCGAAGTTCTTATTATTTGTTAGTTTATTATTATTTTGTGGTACTTTCTGCTTCCTTTGTCATTAAATCTTTTAACCGCATATTCACTTAGTGTTAAGAAGTTATTTATCTGATATAATTTTATTAAAAATTTTATTTAGTTGCATGTCTGTTTTGCAGCAGATTAATATTAATATTTATCCTTAACAATAACACTGTGAAACAGATTATAAAGGGACTTAACCATATTAACAGGGTAAATGTGCTATCAGCGTAATCGGCAAACAATATCAATTGTTTTTAAATATTGAAACTAATAAATAATTTAAATCCACAAAAAATTATAGAAAATAAACACAAATATAAAATATTTAAATTATTATAAAAAATTCTATTCTTAGATGAGATTTTCTTGTGTCTTTTATAAAGCTATTAACAGTGCCTGCTTATAATTTTAAAAGTTTATAAACAGACGTCATAGCGTATAAACAATATTGTCAATTGTATTCCACATTCGTTCAAACTCTTAACAATTCAAATTAATTACACGCTCCCATGCTCTTCAAACAAAATAATATTTAATATGCCCTTCACCAAAGGTGGAAATAGGGTATATCTAAGTTTACCATTCCGTTTGTAATTTATACAATATCCATTTCAGACCGCATAAACAATATATGTACTGAGTTCTTATGCATAGCGAAATCGATTGAGCGATGTCCGCCTTTCCGCCAGTGCTGGTGTTCAGATTAACTTTGCCAGGACACTAGATGAGCTAAAGAGAATTTAAATACGTTAATTGATCAAACGTAGTTAAAAAAAAATCAGAAAATCAGCAAGATCTATTAATGACGTTCGAGGCAGCGGGCAAACTAACTCATATATTCATATAATGTGGAACAAGACGAAATTGTTCTAATAAAAAAATATTAATATGTTTGGGGTGATCGAATAGGCAAAAATTGGCGCTCTTCTATATTTTCCGACTTTGGACTCATGTAATAAATTAATATTTCCTTATAGAAAATTATATTTTGCACCATATTTTTTAAAACCTCAATATTGGTATCATCTTAAAGCTTTTAAAAGATATTTTACAAAATGCTAAAATTTTATAAAAATGCATAACCCATTAGGACACATCTTTATGTAAAATTATATATATAGAACTCAATTTTCTTTTTATTTATCTGTCACCTCAATATTTGTGTTTGTTTGTTTTTTTGTTGGAGTTATGTTACTAAACTAGATTTATGTACATGGCAAAGGCTATAAAGAGCTTGGCATATCGTTTTAAAATTACAGATGTCATTAAATACCCACAAATTATTGACAATTTGTAAATTCCAGTCAAATTAATAGCAAATTTATTTACCTGCAAAGAAAAATAAGCGGGCTTAAAATAATTTGATATTATTATTTTAAAACTTTTGATTAAGAGAAATTACGCAAAAATAAAAAAAACTGACTTTTATCGAAAAACTGAAATAACTTTTGTTTATGGAATTATTAACAAAAAGCAAAATAAATATTAGAAATTGATTTTATGTGCTCTTGTGCGAAACCCAAAAGTTCATAACAGTTTCTAATTTGGGTTAACATTTTACATGTAAGTAAAACAACAATTACAATAACTATGAAATTATTAATAATACTAAATGAGTACACAAACACATAAATAAGCGATTAAGATTAAAATAACTGTTAAGATCATAGTGGCTTTAATTAATATTATCATTTTCGTTAAAAATATCAAAAAACTTAACAAAAACAAAACCCGCATGCATGTGAGGCCTAGCAAAAGCCTTTTTGGAAAACACATAATAACAGAATTTAGCGCTTTTAGCGATTTAATTTCAAAATAAAAATCGTAAACCTCTATCAAAAAAAAAGTTAACAACATTTTTAGGTTATTTGAATTATTTTTGATGTTTGTTTTATTAATCACCTTTTTGGCGGTCCCAATCAATTCCGTGGAATATAGAACATAAGTGTACGCCATTGGAGAGTATCCCTATTAAAAGAAAATTATTATAAAGTCATTACAAGGCGATACCCCAACTCAGTTCAACTATAATTAGATATTTTTATTATAGAAATTCTGATTTAAGAAAGCTACAACAGTTATGAAGAACAGCGCACTTGTAAGCTAAAGGAGCTAAACAGACAGGGCCATAACTGTCTGATATTAAAGCTAACGAACTCATTCTCTAAATAAATATATAAGTTTTACCGAAAGTCAAAATTTGACCGAAAACTTGAACTTTTGATAAAAAATTTGATTTAACTAAAAATAGAAATTGGAAAAGTATCCTGGTCCAAACACGAAAGAGAATTATGCTTCTGCAAGAAGAGGATGCTGGTGAAACCTTAACTTTTGTGGAGTCGTATGCGGCTTTACACTGACTAACAATATGTAAATAGTTAAAGTCGTTTAATTGATAGGACCCTGTATTTTAATATGTGGCTGCGAACGAGTTGAATTGTGGTGATGAAAATCGATTTCTTTATTTTAAAAACTTAAATCACTAAATAAAGTGAGTAATTATGCAGGAGTCATTGTTTAGTAACAGTAATTTTTTATTATCACTAAAGAATGAAAAAAATCGAAATATCTTCCAAAGCATAACAAAATTTATTACAATATAATTCAATATAAGAAGGAACATCTTTAGTTTTCACAGTGCAAATACCAAACAAAAAAATGTCAACGTTATGCTTGTAAAAAGTAATTATAAATTTTGTTGGCATTTAAAATTTATAAATTTACGAAAACAAAATATGCATAATGCAAATTTTTAATATGAAAGACAACATTAGAAAACTGCTAATTAAAGGCGTTGAAAAAAAAAGAAAGAAACACATTTAAATACATATACATTTGTAGACGCAAGTGTATAACACAATACTTAATATGTAATGCATGTATTTAATTTAATGGAAACAAATCAGCACGCTTACTTTCTTACTAAACGACCTATAGGTGGGGTCTTTGCGCAATGTAAATAAGAGAGTTTTATTTATTTTTATATGAAATAATTTTTATATATGAAATAGTCATTAACATTCTGACAGATTGATATCTTCCAGCTAGTATTTTAAGGAAAAGCTCCGTTTTATGTTTCATTTTCGTATACAGCAAAAAAAAATTGTTTTTGAAATGCATACATAAAAATAAAATTATATAATAATTTCTTGTTTTCTGTTATATGCATTAGCAATTACTAAAATGAATTATAGCATGATTGCATATATTACGCTTCTTATAAAAAAGTGATTTTAAAATGAAATAATATAAAAATTTACACAATAAATAATCAACAGGTGCCGAATTTTGGTTTCAAAAATTGATGTTTGCGGTTACGGTATGGCATGTAACACCATCTTATAGAAGCCACCTTAAGCCCAGATATACTTTTAAGCAAACATTATCGAAAATAATGATGTAATCATATTCAGTGATGCCTATAGCATAAAAAATAGACCAAATAGTGTACTTTTTGAATGTATTGGAGCCTGTACGGACTGCTGTAAATTTGTTTAACTCCCTATGTTGAAATGCCGGAATGCCAAAAATCGGTCCCACCGCTGAAGAACTGCTTGATGACTGAACTGATACTATTAATAACATCTTGCCTAATATGGCAGTTACAGCCACGAAAAAGTTTTATTTTCATAACAGAAGTAAGAATTAAGAATTTTCGCGCCACAAAGTTTTATAAAACATTTTTGATACAGAATGATATATAAATATTCTTTGGAAAAACTATACTGTGAAGACTTAAAAAAAATTTAGTTGCATACGTGTTATGAAGTAGTGCATGCAAACCTTTGATCTTGCATTTATGGTTAAACGTTGTTCTTTTATTACTTATTTCATTTACTAGATCTTTAATTACAGTTTTTAAAGAAAAAATGCTTTAACAAACATTAGAAGCCTAATGCTAATACTTCTAATGTTTGTTAAAGCATATAAACCGATTAGTACTTTTTATACATTTTAAACAATTAATATCCAACTTAAGTTTTTATGCACCCTTTGCTGAATTTAACAATTTTAAGTTTTTGCAGATGTCATATTGTTAATTACAGCTTTATATCCATTTTTTTTAGTAGTAGACAAAAAATAATATACAAGTAGCAGTTTAAAAGCAACTAATATGCCGTTCAAACAAAATGTTATAGTTTTTTGTGCGATTTCAGCTGGTTTGAACTTTATGCTTTGGTGGTATATATATATATATATATATATATATATATATATATATATATAGATATATATATATATATATATGTGATAAATGTTAATTTTATTGAAAAAAAGTTATAAAAAAATTTTAATTTACACATGGGTATTAAAACAAATCGAATAAACTGAAGCAAGGATTCACTGTTAGACTGTTCGCTGCCAGCTCAAAATCGTTGTAAGGGCAGGCTTCACCTCGGACAGTTTTAAATTACAACAAACATTTTATGTTTCATTTTTGACTTTATTTTTAAATTTTATATATTTTTTTATTGTATTTAATTTTATTGTTAGACAAAAATATATTGTAACTTTTTTTTTGAGTGTGAAATTAACTTCACACGCTACAGTAAAGGTGTTGGCGAGTAAAAGTTTAACATTTTTCTGTTTCATAGACGGTGCACTGATACTTTTATACCTCAGGTAAATGAAAAAAATAAACAGTTTTAAATTCTTATTTTTCCACGCTCGCTCTAAAAAAGGCTTGTCAAATGTATGCAAGTTAAGGTGTCTCATATGTCTCATTTTTGTTATTCTTTAATAAAAGTAAATTCATATTTTTCACATCATTTACGCTGACGACATGTCTAGAAAAATAAACAACTCTTAAATTTCATAAATTGTTTTCCCACCAAAGTGCTGTACTTGCATAATTTGGGTAAACAATTATGAGAATTTAATTATGATGATTGCAATTGTTAAAGTTAGTCTTTAGTAGATTCTTAAGCTAAGATATACTTAAGAAAATAAAGTTTTATTTTTTAAAAAAACTAAACCAAAAGATTTAATTTGCATTATGTTGAATACTTTATAAGTTATTAGGGTTTTAAAATAAAAATTTTATTATATTTATTCCCTTTGTCTGGCTTTTTGCTTCCAGCGCAGAGTGAATGAAAATCGTTTTTCATTGGCCAAAATTCTGTAACTTTTGAACCTATAAAAATATTGAATTATTTTTTTAACTTGACTCAGTTTTAAATACATTAAAATTGATTGAGGACTTTTTAAGGAATTCTGGTCAAAATTGAACTTTCAAAATATAGATTTATATTTTTATTTATTTATAATTATTTTTTTTTTGATAATGGAATTTTTTCAATGTTACACTCAAAAAAATGTTTACACTTAATAAAAATTAGTAAAATAAACTTGAGATTTTTCTGAAACATTTGCAAGAAAAATTTATTATTTTTTGTTGTCAAATTTGATAATTTAAAAAGATTTCAACATAAAAATTTCAATAGATTTAAATAGCATATGTAACAATGGTAGGTTCTATTTGTTATTATTTTTTACTAATACTATGTTTTTCGTACTTAAATTACAATGAAAGGTAATTATAATTATTATTCATTTGATACAGATATTGACTGCAATTATTCTATATTTTGTTCTTTGCTAATTCTGTTCTTTAGTAGTTTTTTGCTTTTTTATCTAAATCCCGATGTTCCATTTTCCATTGATTTCGAATTTTGGAGATGAACGGATCTGACGTTGTCAATAATATATTAAATAGATCTTCATTTGTGGAATTTCGTGAAAATTTTCTAGTATTGTGCTCGGTATAAAATCTGTAATCCTTTTTTCCTTTTTCCTGAGCCTCCTCTGATAGATCTCCAAGTGGCACGGAATGATATTTAATGATAATGTATTTTGTGAACTGTTGCAGATATATTTCTCCATGGGTAGGTGGTTGTATATATTTTTGCAGTTTCCTTACCATAATCTCCAAATTGTCTAGAATCAATTTTTTCATGCACGCAAGTACTTCAAGGATAATTTCAAATCTTAAAAAAATGCTGTTTCTGGATCTGAAAAGAATCTTTGTGCGGTATTGCCATCATTTGTATTACCTGATCCTTGTTTTGGCTGATCTAAAACAAATCCAATTTTGCGATATTCATCTTGAACATATTTCTTTTTTGAACTTCTTGTTGGTTTCATTGTTTCTTATGGATCCTGAAGACCCAAAATCCAAATTATAACTGATTTTTAGTATGGCGGTGATAATCAAAATTCATATGCATCGGTATTATCTAATGATTTTGTCGGAACATGGCTTAATTGGGTTGATGCTGCTTGGCATATAATGCAGCTGGATGCAGCCTTCATCTTTGTCAAAGCCTGACCTACTTTTCTATCTATCATTGTAAGGACTAATTGGTAGCTTACTTCAATTTGCTGCCCATCTAACTGTAATTGTAATGGCTGTAGTGTTGCAATTTGGGCCTTGATATCACTAATTTCTTTGTTAATGGCATCACGAGTTTCTTTTTTGAATTCAAGTTTGATTAACCTGCAGTATTTTGTAGAATATGGTGTCTCATTTCTCCAGATATCCATTGTTTGCGTTGTACTAGTCGAAGGCTTTGAATCTTTTAAAGTCTGTGTCAGTCGCCATGGTACAAATGATACCATGAACATCTCCATTTGCAAAAAAGAGTTAACTTTGCGTTTCCATATTTCTTTAATGCATTTTCTGCATTGATTATAGCATCGTTCGGCTGTGTGATCAAGTAGAGATTGCAGTTGTACCTCTGCCGAAATTGTTGTGCTTGTATTAGTGTCCTTTGATGGCAAACAGTCCATTTTAGCAGCGGTTATGTGGTAATATGCTGGATAGATATTTAAGCCCTTTTCAATCGTACGCAATCTCAGCTTAATATTTTGCTGTTTTGTTAATTTTAAATCCACAAATAAGGGTAATGCCTCCTCATTTGTGTACTTATCTTGCTTTCCTTTTTCTGCACCGACTGAGTTGGCCTTCTAACCACTTTTCACTTTTTATATAAAACTTTTGTTTACTGTAGCTAACTTCTTTGTAGCGTTTTTTTAGTACTGTTACAAAATTAGATGTTGCTCTTGTATTTCGGTGTATTTAAGTTTAATTTTATTTTAAGAACATCTTCCTACTTTTTATTTCTAAAATACTCATCGTCCAGTTCTTTATGACTGAAGCTCTCCACATATTTCTGAATATTTTTATATGTGTCTGTTATGTTTTATCACTTGCAAATATACCTCCGTATACGTAAAAGATTAACTTATTATTGAGTAATACCTTATCGAATCCGTAGATTTATACATTTTTTGATACATGTTATTCACACATTGATCTTCAATCTCATAGCAGTTGGTACTTATATTGAACAAAACTGCACTTGTTATCCAGACATTAATATCAGGTAAAATCAATTAGTATTGCGCGATTGTTTTTATCCTTAGTGGTTTAATGTCGTGATTATTATTATAAAATTGCTTTCTACTTTGGTTGGCTCTAACAGTTGATAACAAGTATATTAGGAGAGAGATCATATGTTTACTGTAGAAACAACTGTGATATACTTATGACTTTTTTTCTGATGATCAAAACAAAGCCATAAACCCTTTCGCAGGTATTATATTTAATTATTTTAGTTTAAGGTAGTCTAAGCTAAAAAACATAAAATTTTAGGCGAAAAAGTGAAAATAAAACACACCATTGTATACGAGTAATTATAGGGCTGTTTAAATTATCGCAATTTGAATTTTTTAAAGTAATTTCATTAAAACTAAAAAAGTGTTTTACCCACGGGTCGTGGCGGGTGCAAAAGTATATATAGGGTTAAAGAAGACACTTTCACCTTTCTTCGGGTGGTATAAGTTTCTTGTTCCCTTTAATTCCACGAGAGTTTAAGTTGCGGAAAAATATAGTAGCTTCATAAATATTTAATAATTCCCCAACATAATAAAAAAGACCGCAGGCAATTATCGACGACAAAAAACAAATAAAAAACATCTTCTTCTAAAATTAAAAAAAACAGTTGAGTTTGACAGCATGCCACGCCCAATTAATAGTTTAACCTAACTAATTGGCTACCTTAATGTGGATATATTAACTCCAAAAAGTCGTTAAAATTTTAAAAATTGGTGACATAAAAAAATCAACTTTTGGCGTGGCAAAAATATTTTCCATTTGTTTCATATATTATTTTTTATCTACGGTAACTATTTTATAATTGAGAAATACATTATTAAAAAATTTTTTCTATGGAAGGTTTGCAACCATCTCAGAAGAAAAGTATTTTACTGACCGATTTGCAGATTCGAAGCTATACAGAAACCTCTTAACAACAAATTTTCTAAAGAACGCAAACTAAACTAACAATTATACTACGGCATCTCTTAATCATACCCTTGCGAACATAGTCCGTTAGTATAATATATTCGTGTGTCATCGACAGTCTGCTTTTAAACACAAAATATTTTTTTATGTCATTGTCAGTAGTAACGTCAGATAGTCCAAGGGCAGATAGTCCAAGGGCAAGATATACAGATATAGGTCTAAAGCCCTCCGAGTATCTTTTTTGTCAATTAAATAAAGTAATCTCAGCCTTAGCAACCCTTTTTACGTTCGGTCCATAGTGTCCACAGAAAACCAACCCATTTCTGTTAAGTGAATTCCAAATGTGTCAAGATTAATAAGAAACCTATGTAAAAATTTTCGTTTGGTCTCCGCGCTTCACGTCGTATCTAGTTAACAGCTTTCTTGTTAAGTAGTGGTTCGTGAAAAATATCATCTTGACTACCTTGTGGTCAGTCTGCAGTTTTTTTTCGTGATTTCAACATACGCCAGAAAAGGTCAGTGTGTGGTATTTGTTGAAAGTAAAACTGAATTTAAACAAAAAACACTCATACCTTTATATACAACTGTGTATAATTGTTCATAATACTTATTTTTATAACCTTTATTCTGTCTTAAAAGAAAAGAAGTTTTACAGAACCATGCGCGTTTTTATCTTATAAAAAAGGTTAGTTAATTTCATTAGACAATTTCCATCAGTCTATGGGCCCAGACTCGAAAAATGGAGCGGGTATTGAAAATTGAGAAATTAATGGTTAGAGATAACTACCATAGTTGGCGTTTTGCAACAGAACATGCTTTAAAGTTCAAGGTTATTGGAAGTCAGTTCTTGGAACTGAAACCAATGAAGATATTAAAGAGAAGGCGATGTCAAGACTAGTCCTGTATATGTCGTCACATATATCCACATTCAGGGTATAACTACGGTCAAGGAAGTGTGAGATAAGTTAAAGGCTACTTACGAGGACTCCGGTTTAACTAGACGTTGTGGTCTGCTGCGTAAATTAACAACAACGCATCTTGTGAATTGCAACAACATTGGTGAATATGTGGACACGATTATTTCGACCGCACAAAAGTTGAATGAAATATGGATGAACGTTAATGATGAATGGGTTGGCAGTCTGCTACTTAGCGGATTACCGAAACATTTCTCACCTATGATTATGGCAATAGAAAGCAGTGGCTTTGCAATTACTGCTGATTCAATCAAAACGACAAGACAAGACTTCGAAAATTATAATAATGGAGCAGTTTCCAATTCGTCTATTGATGCCGTAATGTGCAGCAAGCAGAAGTCAAACAACAGTAACAACAACAATAAGATGAAATATAATATAACTTGCTATAAATGCAAAAAAGAAGGTCACATAGCACGAAATTGTAAGAATAAAATGTACAAACTAACGCTACAACTCTAACAGCGACCTTAAATTCAAAGCATAGCTACGAAGGAAACCAATTGTTAATTGATTTTGGAGCTACGAGTCACATGACGAATACAAGAGACTTATTCAAGAATTTTACGCGTTTTGAATAAAATGAAACCGTAATGGTGGCAAATAAAACAAATTTAAAGGTTGTTGTTAAGAGCGATGTTTTAGTAGATGTTTAGTAGATTTAAAGAAAATACAGTTTTTATCACAAAGGAATTACTACAAAAACGTTTGGGTCATGCTACTAATATAAACAAACAATTCTTAAAAGACTGCATTGAACAGGACTTGGGATATGAAAAATTTATCCCTTGCCTACAAGGTAAGCAAACAAATTCACGTTATGTAAAATCTAATACCATTTTGGATTTGATATATGCGGACGTATGTGGTCCAATGGAAAAAGCATCCATAAGTGGTGGGTTATATTTTCTATTATTTTTAGATGATTATTCTAATAAAATTTTCATATATATATTCTAAAAAATAAATCCAGCAAAATTTAGAATATTCAAGGAAATGGAAAACCAAACCGATAGAAAAATCAAAATACTTCGTTCCGACAACGGCTTAGATTTTTGTAACAAAAAAATAGGGTCAATTTGTGAACAAAGTGGTATAATATATCAGACGTCAGCCACCTACACCCCGCAACAGAACGGAAAGGCTGATCGGATGAATAGGACGATTGTTGAAAAGGCACATTCAATGATAATTGATGCTGGTTTCATAAAGGAATATTGGGCCGAAGCAATTAATGCTGAATAGAATACCTCATGCAAAATTAAGCAATAGATCACCAGAAGAAGTTTAAAGTGGTCGTGAACAATGCCTATCCCATTTAAGAGTTTTTGGCTGCATAGAGAAAGAAATGGGATTCAAGATCAAGAAAATGTATTATGCTTGGCTATTGTAAAAATTCTAAAGCATATCGTTTGTATGACCCTGTTCTAAAAAAAATCAACGTGAGTAGAAACGTGAAATTTCTGGAAAACGAAATGTATTTTTCAAAAAATAGTAGTGTTGAGAATAATCAATTAGCGCGGCAAAATACTCATGAAAGTAATAGGAATTTAGTGAGGATATCACTCGATGGAAATTTCAATCATTTTGAAAATACCTATTTCAACGATGAAGACAGCTAAGAAGAAAACGAAGTACAACAAAATATATCAAACTATGAGTCGACTGATAGTGATGGGGAGTTGCGAGGTTTTACATCGAGAGAGAATACTCCAGTCAGTGAGGAATTAAATGAGCAACAAACTTTACGAAGTTCAAAAAGAATACCCCGTCCAACTAATATGGATGATGAGATAGAAATACAGACTTATTTCGAAGCTGTTAACAGCGCCAAAAAACAATACTGAAAAAAGGCGAGAGATGAAGAAATTAAACCATTAATCGATAACAGTACATGGAACATTATTGATAGCTGTAAAAATGAAAAGAAGCTGACAACAAAATGGTTTTCAAATAGAAGTATGATGAAAATGATGAAGTTAAGGTATAAGGCTCGCCTAGTAGCAAGAGGATGTTCCAAACGATCTAATATAGACTATAGTGAAGCTTACTAGTCGGTTATGCAATATTTCTCATTGCGTTGTTTTTTGTCAATGGCAGTTCAATTTGACTTGCAAATTAATCATTTGAAAGTTTGCACGGCGTTTTTACAAGGCAACTTGAAGGAAGAAATTTTTATAAATCAATTAAAATTATACTTTTTCGGCTTTGGTTCATTTTTAATTTAACTTTTATTAAGAAAAATTATTTTTCAAATGACGCGGACGTTTTCCAAAGAAAACAAGAAAAATTATACGCCTGCAGAATGTAATGCTGCATTTTTAGGACCGCCAAATCCATCTTCAGCATTCTTTGCATCCAACACCT